>DWTW01001790.1:0-11986 GCA_018246275.1 Papilio slateri
GGATAGAGCGATACAAAAAGTTTGTTTTTCCGAATACGAAATATAATTCCTCAAAAAAAAAACACTTTGAAGCCTTGTACTTGTTTAATAACGCTAATTTATAGTTGAACAAACTACTGTAATTTTAATAACATCGAAGTACCCTCAGCCTCGGCGGATTAAGTCTCAGTTCCGCCGGCAGATGTAACTACTGTTTACGCAGTACGTGATACACACAAACAAGACCCAATATAGAATATATTAGCATTCATTAGCGAGCGCGACAGTGCTTGGTGCCAAGGTCAGACTTCATTGTTTTGACAATAATTATATATTAAGGAAATACTGTATAATTCTGAATACAAGAAAAACGACCTTCAATTTTAAAACTAGTTGTTATGTATAGCAGTCAGTTATTAATAGCATTTAATTAAATGTGATAGCTACCAGGATCACGATCCCAAATTTTAGAGTTGAAACATGATGATTATGGGGGTTTAGATTGTTTTATGATATATATTTTTAAAGATATAAACAAACAAACATTAATATGTTAGGTATATAATAGGTAGGTAATCCTACCTAGATGCTAAGTGATCATCGCCCCTGACATCGGCCATGATACGATGACAACGGAAAATGAAGATGCTAAAAAGTTGCTTACATTTGTGAATTGAAGGCTTTCAATGCACAAACCAAGTGTTCAACCGTCGTCTAAACCTTACTTGCCTTCTAATGCCCTAGCAATAACTTCTCAAGGTTGTTAAATGAACTTCATATATAGTTTAGGCCTTAGTTTTCCATTTTATGTACATAACATTGTCCAAACTTAACGATCACTTAGAAACATGTCGTAGGTCAAAGTGTATCGGTAACTTACATACTGAAAATAACCCTGTTGATACAAATGACGATTTCTTCTAGTGGTAATAATTGATATCACAGAGTGCTACGCGATAGGTGACTTAACTTCTTGATTTTGTTGCCAGTGTTAAATTTAATTTAATTACTCTCTGAATCTGAATTGCTTATGAAATTGTCAAATCCACTTTTTTCTAAGTCATATTTATTGAATTTTGTTTCCTAAACGTTTTTATACTACACAACAGTACATGATGTCGTAAAAGGTTGACCTAGATAATTTGTAATAAAAAATTGATTAGATATTTAAACTGACAAACGCCAATAGCTTAATAGTTAAGGGTACGGGCGGGTTCGAATCCGCCATTCGACTATTGTTTTTTATATTTTAATCCCACCACAATACATTCCTGTGGTTTGTAAATAATACATTGACGGTAAAAGTTAAATTTCATTGTACGTATAAATTACGCCTGCAAATGGAATCACCAATCCTGCATCGACTCTCAACGACCGTGCGCTTTATAGCCTATTAAATAAATCCCAGTGAAATACACCCAACATCATATGGCTCCTCGACACAAACCGGACTACATTTCGCATTACGCGTGGCGCTTAAGGATTACAACGAAATATAACATTCATTGAGTTCTTCGTATTAAAACACATCGACGGTAGACGGATGAAAGCCCGCAACGGCAACAAAAAGCGTGCCAAGTAAAATATCATCGCATGCAGACGCCACCTCCCCGAGGCAATATTTTAGCTCATTTGCCGCTGTAGTAGAGCGGCACGTTTCAATTTAAGAGACGCACATTCCATTTGTTATTTATTTTTTTTGCATTAAAAATAACTCCCATATTAATTGTAAAGTTGTGTTTCAGGAAATAATTGTAACAAGTAATTTTGAAACTCTCTCGGAGTCTCTCGGTGTCAGTGAGTTGTATATTAGTCACCATATACATAGCGGATAGCCCTAAGTCACATTCCAATTTGGCAAACTACACGTGTAGTTCTTCTTATCAGCTACTTTTATAGTTTGTCATTTACTAATTAAATTTAAATTTATAAATGATAACTTATTAAATTTATAAATGATTTTTCCGTTTCTTACATTTTTGTCATCGCATGATGAGGACATGGAACACCATTTAGGCTTATTGAAACGTTGTATATTAGACAAATACAACTTTTCACATATGGTTTGAATAGACGTGACGATTTGTTCTATCAATATTTGATACATTTTCATACAATTGACGTATACATTTAAAAACTATTGTTATATGGTCTAGCCACGCTTCTTGGTTTTAGCATCGCTATACGTTTTGACTCCTTGTTAATTTTTTATTTAGTTATTATAATAAAATCTTGGAACTATGTTGTAACAATGACAGACAGTCATATACTGCTTATCTTTTAGCGGCACACGGCTCGGATCTCAATGAAATATTGTTAAATTCGTCAACGATACAACATTTAATCAGCCAGTACTATTAATTTAGAAAAAATAAAAAGCGAATATTATAATACTTATAATATTACTCCCGAAACAGGTTTATTGTTCTGACACAGGTTGTTAGGAAGCTCCGAGAAGTTGAGCTAATTGTATCACGGGCGCCGTAAATTAAGCCCATTGTACTATTTCTGTTAACTTTGACGTTAAGTTTTGTGATTAAATAAGGAATTAATTATATAGCAGTAAGTTAAATTAAGTAGTTTAGATTAGTAAGTAGATAGTTTTTTTAACATTAATGTCTTTAAATAAAGCTCGTATCTAGCAATAATTATCCCTTTCGCCAAAATGGCTTGGAGTCTAATTTTTGGAATTAAATAACTTTTCATGTAATAACATTTTCAATTTCTAACATCCTTTTCGATTTTTTTTTCAAATTTATTATTTATTCTATTTGTAAACACTATTTCAAGATAATGACCCATAAAACGAAAAACATAGATAGAAGATAGGTACAGGTCCGATTATTGTAATTGAACGTGCAGATGAAGGATGCACAATGTCATGATATATTTTTTTTCATTATTAATAAAGACTACCGCCATGACTTATAGAGGCCAAGGTAAGCCAAGACAAAACATATAATTCAGCGCGCGTCCCAACACAATGCGTGAGGACAGGCGTCGAAAAATACGCGTAAGCAACTGCCGAGCCGTTTATTAAATTATCTCAACGTACACACGAAAATGTGACGCTGATAAAGCAACAAGTCCCTTTCTGACGGCACATTTGCGGCGACGGCAGTGTCTCTCGCCTACGGTATACGCGAACACAAGTCCGGGGAATAATTGCGCGGGTACTTCGTTGCTAAGGTGTTTGGAGATGTTATGGAGAACCGATGTTGCGAGAATTATGGAACTGTAGAGATTGTTTGACGTTAAATGGCGGAGAACTAAGTGTTACTGTTCTATTTTTTTTAATACTAAAAAAAAGGTCATTTAAATAATACTTCTTCAAACTATCCACCACCTAGGTCTACGGGTATTGTATAGCTATTATCGAAAGAAAAACTTGATACACTGGGCAAGCAAAATTAATATCCGTTATATCTGTCTATCTGTGAACAGCGTGAGTGTTTTTCATATTTAATCTGTATTGATAGATTTTTTCGTTTTACATTCTGGTCATGGGATCATTGTTCTAATATATTTTAATTTTTGTACTAGTCTAGGTTGTAAGTACATTTATCGTTTATTCCTTAATATCGTCAACAATACAAAGCACTTATATACATAGTCGTGGTTAGATTGCAAAAGCCTTATAAGCGATGGGGGTGGCAAGGGGCGGGGTGCGGCTGGCGTCGGGGTGGCTACATGTAGCTCTCACTGCCGTAATTATTTCATACTTTGCATTTCGCGTTCAGAATAGAAAAACAATCTGAACGACTCCGTTCTACCTTCCGAGAGTATTCTACTCCGACTCTCAATAAAACTGGTGGTTTAAATGCACAATGACATCATTATATAACGATTTACTATAACTGTGCGGCTGTTTTTTTTTTAGGCTTTATCATTGCGTTTTTAAGTTTAAATATGAAGACATTTTTTCTCATTTTCATGTTGAATTATTATACTGTCACAGAACTGAGCACACATGAACTTATACTAGTTTACACATATACTATTAGGTATGTATGTATATAAAAATTAAATACATTTTTTTTTAAATTAGGACTACTTGAGAAGTTGCACTTCTCCGGCCAGTATAACCCAATACCTACAGATAAAAGTACTATTAGGGATGACCAATTTGTGTTTTACTTAAATTAATTACGAAATTTAAGAAACCGAGATGATCTGTCTACTCCGTAACATAATATAATCGTAATAAATACGAAGTCTTTGTTCTGTACTAGGCTAGCATAAATGTCGTGCAATTAAAGCGAGCTGTCATATCGCGGCAGGGTACTGTTTCACAATGCGGTTTTTGTAATTATTGTACATACATCCCACTGACCTTTGCTGAACCCCGGTTGCAGTTAGACTCGCCACCAATCGATTTTCTTCGCATTTCGAATAATTGCTTCATATGATTAAGGTACACTTCGTAAGTTCAAATTGGCTATTCACTATAAACTTGTAGATGTTGTGTTTTTAGTGAAGTTTCGTGCTTATTAGTAAAGTGCATAGCGATTAACTTTGACATAATCGATTACGAGTGAATTAATATATTTTATGATTCAGAAATAAATTGCGTATATTTTTTATCCCAAACAATCTTATTTTTTTATCCTTAGTCCTAAAATTGTGTTAAATACGATGCAATATATATTTAAACTATTTTTTTACGGTATTGTTTATTCCTCTAGAATTTTGATACTTAAAAAATTCGTTTAACTTCGCTATAAGTAAAGTGAAATGAACATTACGTTTGTTCGTTATTTACTCACTTTACCTATGGTGGTCGTAGCTTATTGTTTTTTTTCCCAATTTTCTGGACGACAGATTCCAATATAATCCCAGTCGCAGACATGTTATACGGCACGGATCAGACATCTGCATGTAGAAAAGTTGAGAGCGCCGAGCAACTCCCCAACTTTGCGCATTAACTTTGCACCGTTTGACGCAAGTGAATTAGCCTCTTTTAGTCTAATACTTAGTGGGTGGGAGAGACAGGGGAGATGATTCGTATAAGATCAATTTTTAATTTTGGATATTGTACAATAAGAAAATTGCGTATCGTTAAATGACCCTTTGTGCCTTACCTATGTCTATTAACGTGAAAACAAGGCACAGCAGAGATCAAAGAAAACATTGGCAATATTATTTTGTTAATAGTGATGAACAAATTTCAGAATAGTGGGTGATAACTGGAATAAAATACTCAGTTAGTTATTGATTTCTTAAATTAACTATTGGTTGTTTGCATGATCTGCTATTTAAAAATAAAAAAAATCATAGTATGTCCATTAAAGAGAGAACATATATACTTGTTTAATCTGACTTGTTTAGTTCTTACCTGTAAAGTTTAAAAGATTTATATTGTTATTTAGATTAATAATTGTAACCGTGTAAGCAAAAGTCAAGTAGATCAGTAAAGACATTTTTTTTTAGCGAATTCTAAGGACGCGAGCGTCGTTACTGTAGGTCTCCTCGTCGTGCCCGCGTACTCATTCAGTGTACTATTGCGGCCGCTCTGATGCCAATCTCTTATCAACGTTCATGAATTACTTGTAACTTTGTTGACTTTTTCTTTTTTCATATTACTTTGCAAGTATTTAGTTTTGTTATTAGACACCAGAGGGAAGATAAAAGTTATCCAAATTGTTAAATAATTAAAAAATTAATAGTTTATTAAATTTTGTTTTCCTTGATGATCTGCTTACTCTATAACAGAATGTAGTCAGTCGCAAGTATGTAAGGCAAACACTTTGTTCTGTACTAGGCTAGCATAAATTACATGCATAAAGTAAGCTATATGAGTTACTAGAAGCAGGTGCTTGTTTTTGCTTAATTTTTTAAGTAGAATTGTGGTGGTTGACCAACCATTTTCAACCCTACTTTGAAAATCGCCCCACCAAACAATTTTAAGTTGAAACTAAACAGTATTCGCATAGTTGTAAGTTCGTGCGAAATAAATCATCTTTAGGAATCTATTTCTCAGAAACGTATTTTTCGTCCGTATATAAAAGTCCTCTTTATGTATTTAAAGGGGGTTTTGGAACTATGTGGTGGGCGCACAAGTTTACCATTTAACCTTTCAACTCTTCGTTTACAGTATTTGTGACCCGTGACTCACCAGTAATAAAATATTCGATTTGTAATGAATTGACTCATCATGCGGACGGTTTTTTTGCACCACCGCTTTTCGCTCCTGTCGAATCATTCGTACTACGCAATCTGTCTACGTTTCTGACTGACACATGGTTTTATTGCTTAAAGTGTGTATTAGAAAAAGGATATAGAATTCCAATTCTGTAGGAATAGAAATTATATTTAATTTCCGATATTATTGAGCTAAAATCGAATATTCCCACGAAATTCGAATCTGTTTTCCAATACCCTAGTTGGTATCCAGGCGACGCTTGTTTTACACGTTTACATTAAAACATATATGGTGTATATATATTGTGAATTATGAATCTTTCTAAAAGTGAACTAATTATTAAAATTGTTATAGTAGTGTCAGAGTTTACCCCTTCCAAACAAACATATCTTCAATCACCATCTCATGTGACCTTACTTACTAAGGTCATCGTCAGCTTTGTTTGTGGAACTTGCATTGTACCAGTCCAGTGCGAGTGCGGTACGACCACGGTACGAGAGCGGTACGGATACAGTACGATCGGCATTCGAGTGGGGTTAAGCGCCATTAATCCGCACTAATGACACGCCTGGTATTACAACGTGTTCTCAGGACACGAATGATTCTGCTCAACAAGCGAGATCATTCGCAAGTAAACAAAGAAATAAACGGAAGTAAAGGAGTAAATTAAAAGGGCATTGAGATTTTTTTACGCTTCGTTTTATTTCTTCCTTATTCAGATATATTTTTTTTTGACGACTGAAGAGAGAGGCGGGCTTGGATACTAATTCGCTTGATATGTCACTGATCACCGATTGTGAACTTCGTCAGTTTATAATCTCACTAGGCGAATCATTGAGAATTTGACTTATCACAACATCACAACATCAATGCCACGTAAAATTGTGAATGGTTTGTCCAGTTCACAACTTGTCATATTTTAATATGCCTAGCCTGTTTCAAACTGACGAAATTCAAAATCGGTTGCTGATAGATAAATTGAAAAGTTTTTTTGATTGAAAATTGACGCGTCTTGGAGCTTTTTTATTTAGCGAACTACTTTAATTTATTTTAATAAAAAGAGCTTTACTATAATTTGAAGTCGATGCAAGCAATATGTTTTGATGATCGACAGTACTGTAGGCCCGCGCACGCGCACTGGCACAAGGCGCCGCCCCGCTCACCTGCCGTCTAGACGTCTGTGCTCTGTGCGCCGCGAGAATAATAATATCGCCCGCGTCGCGCTGGAGTCTGTGCACCTCGGTGGTTTACATCTGTTCACTGTTTACGACAGACCTTAGCCCTCTGTACTTTCCCCAACAGTGGAATCTTAAGGGTTAATTTGGCGGTTTCCATATTAATTGGAATTAATTACTCGAATTTTTCATTTCATTATTCATTAATGAAATTCATTATCTCGAACTTAGTCACAGTAAGGACGGGGAAGCTGAAAATCAGGGTGTGAATTTAAAAAATTACATGGAAATGAGCGTTAAGAAATAACATCTGCATTGTGATAGGTCTAGCTTTTAGTGGGTTACAGACTTGCGAAATCTGACTGTTAAATGGAATGCTCAATAGCTTCAATTTCTATGCTTTTACAATAAAAGGATTTATATTGTTGAGAATTCTTAATGCATTATCTATTGAATATAGGCTCAACTTTTATTTCTATAATTAAAATAAATGTGTGTCTTCACACGACCAGCAGTACTTAGTATTATCATTATTTATTTAAAATATTTACTAACACATGAAGCATCATGGCCATTCGGGATCACCTAACCTGGACCGAAATTCTTAAGCTGGGATACACATTCGTAAACGTACGCATGTGCAAAGTGTAATCACATTAGAGAGCACTACCTCCCGGTTGTTCTTTAGTACTCCGGCTATTCACGGCACGGAGGGGGACGCGCGGGGAACTGTTCGCGTGCATATTTAATCGGTATTCGGGACGCCCACCCCGTGTGATACTCCCGTAAAACGGAATTAGTTTCGAATGTAATTAATTGCGGGACTGTACTCGCTGGATGTTGCCTTAACGCTCAAGCCGGGCGCGACACTAATGCTCTGATGTATGTCCGTACGCACTTTGTTTGGATCCGTGTAGATAATTCAACGGTAACTGACTCATAGGATTGTGCATGGTAAGATAGGGTATTAATGTTTTTAGAATCCTCGGAGATGCGCCTCTTATTGACTATTCGTTTAAAAGAAATATTGTTTTTGATGTGGTCAGTGAATTCCCAAGAATGATAATGTTAAATATTTTTCTACTGTCATGGTAAGTACTGCAGATCTGGGTCAGTCGGGTAAAAAGACCGGAGTCACATACTTTCGACCTTAGTAGGTACTTTGTCGTGGAATTGGACATCTTGTCTTAAAATTAATATATAGTGTAATACTTTAAACTTATAATACTTAAGCTTTCAAATCAATCGAAACAAAAACTAAGTAATAAAATAAACTGACGTCGAACCACAATCGCCTTTTTTATTTCGATGACTACAGCGCATAGATTCGACAAGGTGTGGCACCACAGTAAATCTCGTCCGCGTTGCTCCTAAGGGATCATCCGGCTGTTCCCAGCGCTCCGGACTCCGGACGCGCAGGGCTGCCAGGTGTCCGGTGCGGCCGTTACTCCGGAAGTCCTGCGCGTGAGAAATAAATCTTCCGGATCTCAGGCCCGGGCTTGATATTTTATCGGCGTGAATACTAAAACTTTCTCCACTTTTTCTCAAAAAATCCCCGAATAATGGATTTTAGATTTATTATTAGTACTGTTATCTTCACATACCGTTGTTTCCTTAACATGAAAACAAATCGTGCAAATATCGGTGAAGACAAATTATAATACATAGTTGCACGACATTTAACACTAGCTGGTATGGCAGGCCATTACCGACTTACGTAATTACGTTTCGAGAAAATTTATTACATTCTAACCACACTTTTTATTCCCAAATGATATTTCTACATGCACAACACGTCTTGTGGCAATATTTTAGACACTGGCAACCCTGAACGAGTCCGGCCGTCAAATGAAATTTGGGTCATGGCGTATTAGTTATCTGCGTACAATTCGCTTAACGGTCAACAGAGACCATTTTCTTGTTTGACCGCGTCTTTAGTAAATAGTAGGGATGCTAGTTTGACACATAATAGAGGCTTGAGTGTACGACAAGTTCCAAGCAGTCAGTGATCTTGGTCAATTGTCAAGGATTTATTGTGGTCTTACATAATTTGTACAGTAAACAACAAATATTTTCTATAGTAATTGTAATTATGCAATAAAGCCTACAGCCGTACCTATTATACCATTGATAGACAATAATAAAAACCATAGTATAAAGCCAGCAGTAGCACGAGATGTTGCTGAATAACCTGCCGGGAGAGTAGGTACAGAATAATGACGTGAATAAGATTACTCTTACTCGTCTGCCGTCTTCTTGAAGTAGGACGATCAGACCCACGAAGACAATGTACTTTAATCTTCTGAAATAAAGACTACTGTATTTCAGATTAAAACACGATTTGGTAGAATTGGTACGTAGTTCCTAGAAGTTCCTGGACTTACGGACGTACCTTACTATGAAATCTTTTTGTAACACCACCACAATTTTTTCACTATAACGATTATTAAATTTTAGCATTTAGGTTAGCATGGTATACTATATTATGAGGAGGCAAGAATAGCATGTGACAAGTAGAGTTTTAGATAGGAATATGGAGGAATATGTCGGTAGGGGTTGGCCTAAGAAGAGATGAATCGATTGCGTGAAAGGTGAAATGATTAAGAAAGAAAAGAAAGATTAAGGACTGACGACTGAAATGACGGATGATAGATCGATTTCAAAAACCTGTTGTGCCGACCCCACATAAAGTGGAAAGAGGGTAGTGTGGGGAGAGGATGTTAACCTTATATTTTAGTTGAAACTTTTTACGTCACAACAGTTAACTCATTTTGATACAGTATTCATCCACGCCAAAACGATATCGAACTGTTTTTTACGTTTGTTTTATAAAGAATGAAGAAAGTGCTTCCTTTCTTCTGTTCTGGTAATTTGTATTTTTTTGCCCTAACCGTTTATAATCGTAAACGTTTTAACAAGGCAACTACTTCAAGAAACATTCATTCAAAATGGTCCAGATATTAATTTGTCTTCAAAGTTATTTGTGGCGGTTAAACACCGCGTTGTGTTGAGCCCCGCGGGGGTGAGGGCGTATGCTTATTGATGTCAGTGTTTATTTTAGCGCCGGCCTTAGTACGCTCACGAACTACCTAATAAACATTTAGCACATGTGAGAATCGGTATCTATCTTGCCCGGCAATGATTGTCGGTTGCCATAGTAAGTCAGTATGCCAGGATAATAACAACTTCTTGACCTTTTGTTAGTGTCACGTCATATATTACCAATGCGATTGATAACAACTTTTTGACATTTACTTGTAATACCAAGTTATTATACGCGACATCAAGTTATAAAAATTTACAAGGGGAAAAAACAGTAGGTGCAACATATTACTTAATTTTTTATATGCTTTATTTTTTTTATATTGTCCTTTTTATAAAACTTTCCTCGTAAGTTGATGTTCATTGCAATCATTATATTGAGCTGTAACATTCCGAATACTGAGATCTTCAACTAATGGAAAAATTTACTTTTCGTGTAAGTACGTCCACATCGTTACGACTATTTCACGATATAAGAACCACAGCACAACCTCGCCCAAGAGAGATACATTTATCAAACGAAACCCGCTTCTTAATAAGACCAAAATGTAAAGCTTCCTAACATGTTGCTAAATAGAAATACGTCGCCTCTAATGTGTTAAGTAAACTCCATCTTATGATTGGGCAGTTACGGTTGCTTTTCGCGCACTCTGCTTTCACTAATAACTTTGAAGACATACGAAACGTATCGAATTAAGGCGAGCAATCCCTTAACAACTCCAACACGATCGTGATACGGTGCAAATTTCGAGGCTCGCAAAAAATCTACAATTTTCAAATAAAATGGAATAAGTGCCCGCAAGTGGGGCCTGTTAAGCGATTTGTTATCGTGGCGTGTTAGTTTTAAGGTGAGTTTTTGTTTACATTGACGTTGATCGGCGCTAGGGACAATAAAATTATCGTCAATGTCGAAGCGCGGCGTTGGACTTGTTACGGAATTCGACTCCCGTCTTTGTTAAAGATCTGTTACTTAAAGCGTCAAATATGTTTTAGTTTTATTATATGAATTAACATGTTTTGTGGCATATTTAATTATCATACGTAGCACATACTCAAATCAATTATTTTTAGAATCGATCCTATTCATTGAAAAAAAATCAGATTAATTTGATTTAATCTATCAATCTCTTAATATCGATCGTACTTCAATCCTTGGTACGACGGGCACTGAGAGTCGCATGTAAGCTCGGTGTGGTATTCTGGACTTTTACAACATAATAGAGAGCATTAGTCCGATCCACTTTTGACATCATTATCTGTGGCCGAGTGACGATAACCTGCGAGCGAGTCGTCGCTCCCGCCCCTCTGGCGGCAGTCGCGCGCTGCGCTGCCCACGGAGCGGACGTCTCGATGTGAATTCCCGCTCTGTCAAAACACAACCACAACAGTTTGAGGGCGTGCGTTCGCTTTTGGCGGGCATTCGCACGAACACGAGCGAACCACCGCCGAACACGAACCTCCATTGCGCGCGCGTACACTCGGACCATTTGGATTGCAGTGTTTGGATTGTGGCGTTAGCTGCGGTTTTTTTAAGAATCCGACGGATGTAATGTCCATAATGTTGACTCATGCATGACGCTCACTTGGTTGCTGGAACTAGGAATTGTTTACGATTAGCCGCGATTTATGGTGGCGTTAGATTTTTTTT
>DWTW01001791.1:0-11983 GCA_018246275.1 Papilio slateri
GTGTGACAGTGTTGTGTGCTGCACTGCACTGCAAAAGCCTGCAATAATCGAGCAATAGCTGCTTGCACTGCTGCTGCTGTTGCTGCAGAAATCCGCAGTCATCTGGCTCGCTTTTCCGGCAGCAGCAGCCCAAATTTGCCTGCAAAAGAGATTAGATCTCTGCCTGTCTGTGTGTTGGCAGTAGTTTGCCCATTTCTATTGGCGGTGGTTGAACAAAAAAAAAGTGAAAGAAAAGCGAAATTTGTAAATTATTTCAACTCATTAATAATTTATGGAGTAACAAAAAAGTTAATTTTGATATTTTTTGCGACCACAAAGACTCCTTGAAAAGTGTTGTTAAATACATATATGGAAGCACATAATATGAGGAAGTCTACGGAAGTTAATTTCAACTGTTTATGAAAATGTTAACTTAAACATAAATTCATTTAGGTCGTAAATCATAAGGACGTGGCTACTGGAGCAGATTTGAATATCAATGAGAAAAATGTTAATGCTCGTTATGCTGTTGACAATAAGGAACACAATTGCAGACGGGATCCGAATTTATAACGGCGCGTACGCCGTGTGGATGACGCTTTGACACGTACTCTTTTTATGTATAATTTAGTTCACGATGGACTGATGAAGATAAATGCGTCTGCGATGACCACACCGCAAAAAAACTCGACAGTAAAATTGGGGCAAGTCGGTCACAAAGGACTACTTAAAAAATAACTTCGTTTTTTTAATACACTTTTGGTAGTAGGCCTTAATTCGCAGACGGAAAGTAATTAAGTAAAGAATCATGTGAAAGTTAAGCTATCGAAAATATTGACTGTCCACGTGTAGTGCGAAAACACATTATGTTAACTTTATATACCGTATCGTTACAACTCTTTTAATTATATTTTAAAAGATTTCATCGCATAATAAAGTGCCATTAAATTGCAATCGTATATCTTATTAAGGCACCATTCATACTTACAACGTAATGATGATTTTCACGACCTCCCTTACCACGTACCAATGTAAGACGAGGATATCATCGCAGCGTCTATTATTAATGACAAAAAATGATTTATGAACATTATTTTATTAGCTTGCTTTATGCATTTATATGTATATATATTTATTAATGTAATGAATTTTTTGACATAATTTTCATGAGACAATTTACAAATATTTAAATAATAAAAGTGGAATTTGTTAATTACCCACGGTAGAAGCGTCCTGTACGTATAAAAATAGTCTGTCTGTCGCATGTAAATCCTGTTATTACGGACAACCATATCATTTGGAAGAAAAAAAAGTTTAGCTTCAAATTCTCACGAACGGAATGCAAAACACAAATTGCATGTTTGAAATGATACAATTACGTATGGTCGTCTTAACATACTTTTTCATTCGGATCCCGTCTTAAAATTACCCGTCAGTCAGAATTTGCTTCACAGCTTTACTTTGCGGTGGATTTTTTTCATTGACGGGATCGGTTGGCTACCGAATCATATCCTTGTAGGTCTTGTAACAGGAGCCGCGGCAGATTCCTCGGTCACGCCCGTCGCTACGGTTTGATTGGGTCCATCCGTTCAGTACAGTCCTGCTATCATTTATTGGGTCGTGTTAATTTATTATAGAAATCTTTTGTAGTATGTCGCGATATAAATCTATTAGCTATTTATATCACGCCAGCAATCAGTTTGTTAATTGTATTTTTTATTGACTGATTTTTTTAATAACCATCTTCAACTTTACCGAGTCACAATGATCTCCTATTGCATTTAGACCACCCAACCTCCTTATCCTTAAAAAATACTCAACCTTGTGAGTGCCGTTACTTTTAAACCGGGTTACAAGGCGATGGAGAATGCAGGTCACTTGACATTCAGCTATTTCTGATGAATAAAGCGAGAATAATAAGAGAAGAATTTTAGAACTTACTACTACCCCCACGGGACCGCTAATTCAGAATCCCTAGGCCTCATAAGTCATCTGTTCTGGGAGCAATTTGCCTTGCCTATGCTACTTAGGTTTGGCAATTTTACGGGTAAAATTGTTACCTCGTTTTTGCAGTGGAACAATCTCTGATTTGATCGCGCAGAGAGACTCCGAACATTGCCTTTCTATGGTATTTTGAGTGATCTTTTATGACACCCATTGCAAGGAGACAGTGTTTGGTAGCGTTTAAAATATGGTGATCATTCTTTAAAATATCTTTGAAAGAGTCCGGTTACGGTAGCGGTCATATACGAAGAAATATTTCTATTTAATTCCTTCGATCTTTAATGAAACAAAAAATGCCTTAATCGGAATAACGGCTTATGACAAATCGTGCTCGACTTTTAAATCCTGTGTCAACTTAAAATCAATTAAAAACTTTTTGTGTCTTAAGTTTAAGTAGGGTCATTGCCATTAGTCAATAAAATATAAGTTGTTTTTTTAAAGTGCTTGAATATCTTTTTTTTTGCATAAGAGATCAAATAAGAGTACAGGTCAGTAGATTACCGTCGGGTATTAACATTCGCAACTCCATAGGAATTGCAAAAAGATCTCTATACATTTGATTGACAGATGCCTTGCTGGCCGTAGATTAAGAAAAAATAAGCGAAGAGTTACGTGAAATGTAGTATAATTAAGTCCACTTCACTACAATACGTAGCTACTCTGTGGTGTCGTTATACTTTTCCAGTTGTCTCTGCCTAATTTCATGCATTAACCAAAGTTGTCCTGTAGATTACAACTGTTAAAATTTTATCAATTGTTACTTTAATTAATAAGAAACATGAAGTGGGCTGATATTATGCTGATGCTAATATATAATTTATATAAAGAGAAAAGATTTGATTGTTTGTTTGTTCACGATGAACTCAAAAATTATTGAACCGATTCTAAAAATTCTTTCACCAATTTAGAGATATTTTATCAGCGAGTAACCTATGCTATATACACCCGAGCGAAGCCGGGGTGGATTGCTAGTATGTAATAAAATGAATAAGTATTTTAATATGTTTAAGGCGTTCTGGTCAGTGTTTATATATGCATATTGACTTTTACTTACCTGTGGGTTACAAAACACATGCATATTTCAAGTGTAAAAATAAACGAATGTTTTAACAAATACTTTATTACCCATTCTTATGAAACATAGTATTGCAGGGCCCTGAGGTATCGAATGAGGGTTGAAGAGGGCGGAGGGAGGGGGGACTGCGACCGCAAAGAAGACCCACAATCTCCGCAGGTGTCGTCTGCGCCATATGCGTACTTTCATTTTTATTTCGATGCGTTTTGAATCTTTTTTGTACGTCCTTCGCGTGGGACCGGCGATCCCCATCTCAGTTGAATTTAATAAACTTGAATACTTGAGATTTTGGTGTACGTGATAGTTTGTTTTTATATAATATTTTTAGTATGCCGGAGTAGCTTCGAGTTTAAAGAATCTATCTGATACCATTGACCACTTGAATTGGATATGCAGCATAGTTGAAGTATTCAAGTGATTTATTTGATATTGAAAACAAAAATTTGGTCCGGTTTGTCTAAACTAATATTATAAAGAGGAAAGATTTGATTGTTTGCTTGAATTGAATAGGCTCTGAAACTACTGGACCGATTTGAAAAAATCTTTCACCGTTAGAATCCTACATTATCCCTGATGAACATAGGCGATAGAATATTTTCAAAAAAGTTAGGGATCCGTATGAAAACTTCGATTATGTAACCCAACGTGTGAAAAAAAATACCAAAAAAAACTCGTTATATCGCGTACGGAAATTTTTGACAATAGAGCAAAGTGATGCACAACAATTTTATAGAGGACATCAATAACTAGAAAAAAAGTCTGCGATACCATGTGTCTAACTATTACAATAACTACTTTTTATGTTAAAACTAGCGGCCCGCTCCGGCTTGATTTTTGTAAAATACCCGTGCGAAGCCAAGGCGGCCTGTTTGTTAGTCTTTAATACTTTCGTAGGGATCAGCTAGTAGGCCGGTATATATTTTATTGTGAAAACTCATGCTGACCTCGTAGCCTTGCAAGTAGTGCGTAGATGCAGCGGGGGCAAGAGATTTGTATCTGACACGATTCCGGATCTTATTTTTCGGTCCGTGGCGATAAACCTAACTATCCTATTACATTTGAGGCCTTATAATTTCTATGAAAACAAATACCGACTGATATCTTTATCATCACCGATTAGGTTAAAAAGATGAAAGGGCTTATTCGTTATCAATGTGTATAACCATTTATGTATATTTATTTTTCTTTTAGGTATATAAAATTCGCCAGGAATATCTGAAAGCGGCCTTAAACCAGGACTTCGAATACTTTGATACGCATCAAACGGGCGATTTTGCATCTAAAATGACAGAGTAAGTATACCATAAGTGGCGCTACGAACGCCTTGCATTGTTCTCGTGCCTTTAATGAGTGTAATTAACAATACGTTATCATTTAAGTGTAATAAATTAGATAATCGATGTTAGACCAAGTGGGCTACAGCGTGAACGTAGGGCGCCGGTTTGTTCGGTATTCTTGAAACATTGACGGATTTGTGCCTTTGTCATTAGATAAACTTATTACTAAATCGGTAGTGCTGGGTTCGAATCATAATCAGGCAATCAAGGTTTTTAAAACTCATGATTAGTATACGGTTTAGTCGATTCAGGCATATTTCACAATGGTAGATCTTCACATCGGCGACCGTTGTGCGAACGGGCTTGCTAGTGCAGTGCTGGAGTACTGAAGTATGATTGTAAAATCGGGGTACGAAAACCTTCGTTAGTTTTCAAATTAATTCCTTTTCAAGTCGTAGACGCTTAGTACCTTTTGAAAACAAAAGCACTAAACAGATAACAACATATAAAATTATAATGACATGATATGACAAATAAGGGCGTAAACAGCTCTTTTATGGCCTAGTCATTAACAAGTTGTAATAAAATATATTGTTCTATTTAATTGTCAGTGTGTGAGTGCCTGGTGCAAACAAATGTCGACTTTAAGGTGACGAACCTTTTCTTACCCTGACACTACTACTACTACCATGATCTCACAGAAGACAGGCGTGAGGCAGAGGGATTTTAAGGTTCTACTTTTCCTGTGATGAGAGGTTCAAGTGATTCGTATCAAGGCATTCATATTCCCATCCCTTCTTCCTCTACTTTTCCTATCTATGATCGTTTATTCAAAAACGTTCCTGGATATCGCGGGTCGGTTACCGTAATAACTATGCAAGTAAATGCTACAATCTATCGCTTGAAATGTGGGAACTGTATAAAATGCTATCGTTCATCGAAATTAAATCAACATTAGATATATTTGTATTTAGAAATTATTATGTGTAGAAATAAAATAAATAAATATATGACGCAGAAGTGAGAATTTCCAAAGAATAATTTTTCATACCAGTATTTTCAATAAAACCGCCAGAAGGCTTTTACACGACCACTTGCATAATCAGCGTTATCTATACGATATAAGTGTTCCCACTCGTGCGATAAAACGAAATTGTAACTTACATGCACGGTGTAAGAGTTACAGAATGTTTTATGAATAATTTTACATATTGCTTATTTTTATATACATATTCTTATATCGCAAATAAACAACTTTCACACAATACTAAGCACTCACACTAACAATCACAATAAAGATGAAGTCAATTTCTTGCAGTGACGTGGTGAAACTCGAGGATGGAATAGGCGAGAAACTCGGCACATTCATCTTCTACCAGTCATCGTTCGTCAGTTCTGTTGCCATGGCCCTGATCAAAGGATGGAAACTGGCATTGCTTTGCTTAATTACATTCCCCGTGACATTGTTTTTGGTTGGCATCTCTGGACTGGTGAGTTTCGCTTTAAATAAATATTACATTACACACGTATGCAGTCAAACTTTGACATAAGCGAGCTTGTACAAATAAACCAAATGACTTTCCGTTTTCCAAATCTCTATACAAAAAAAATTAGTCCTGTGCAATAACATGACAGCTTAGTCCGATGATCTACGTACTCACGTCTGCTGGACACAATCTCTACGAACAATAGCCGGCCACTGCTCTGCTAGTACATTGTTGACCGCAGTGGGTCTTATAAATACTTAACGGAAATCATCCTCATTCCCTGAAATGCAATATTTGCTCGTAACAATATAAATATATGGAATTTTAGGGTATGGTCGCTTTCCATTACATAACCGATTTGCTTCCTTTACGTTTTTTTTTTTGAATTGCCAGATTGCGTCACGACTTTCTAAAAAAGAGGCGGTGGCATCTGGCAAAGCTGGCGCAGTTGCTGAAGAAGTTCTATCCGCGATGCGCACCGTGTACGCCTTCAGCGGCCAAGAGAAAGAGATAGAGCGGTACAAGTCACATCTGGACGACGCTCGAAGGATCAATATTAAAAAAGGTAAGTCGAAAATGAGTTTAAATTTCATTTACCTTTATAATCATATACACTACGACTGTTATTATTATTGAAATACAGTAAAAATATGTTATGTCGTATTTTGATTTGGTTTCTGGGAGATAAGTTAGAGGAACTAGTGACTCGACTAATGTAATAATGATCAACGCTGCAAATAGGATGACAATAGACTAGGGAGGAGACAGTAAAGCAAGAGAATAAAGACACGAAACCAGAATGGCATGTGGATAGATGCATGTGATAGCTCTATCCTAAAGCCAGGCTTCATGTATTACATAAATAGTCTAAAAATATACTTAGTCCCACTCTAAATGTTTAACATTGAATCACCTTGTCTCCTATTTTTTGAAATTAGTCATAAGCCGTAAAAATATATAGTGAAAATGTTTTAAAAATCTATGGAATGTATATGGATAGAACATTTACCTACGGTTAGTTTATAAGAAGGCATAATAATATGTCCTTAATTCAAATTTATCTAACAACCGACTGTGTCATTACTTCCGGACCTATGGATACCTAATCTGTGTACACATTTCGATTAAAATGTATTTAAACAATCGCAATAAAATGATAACTTTTTAGATAACATTTTATATGAAAACCACTAACGAGTTTTTAAGAATGAAGGTATAAATAAATTAGATACGATACCTGCATACTACAGATATGATAATAGCGTCTGGATCAATGTCATCGATGTCTGTACGACCCATTACAATATTTTGTGCTGATACGAAGCGCCCCGTCACTTATGATTACCTGAGCGTTTATCAAAGACTTATGCCGTTATTTGAATTGACCCTCTTATGATTAGCTAGGCGTTTATCAAAGACTTATGTCGTTATTTGAATTGACCCTCTTATGATTAGCTGAACGTTTATCAAAAACTTATGCTGTAAATTGAATTGACCCATTATACTATACTTACTTTCTACTATATAGTACATTCAAAAATATATCTTACATACTTTTAATATATAATAGGTACCTTTTAGTTTCATACTTAAGCTATTTAAGTACATATATATAACAGCATAAGTATTTGATAAACACCTAACTGATCATAAGAGGGTCAATTCAAATAACAGCATAATTATGACAAGCTACCAGCTGATCACAAATAAAGCCACGTATTTTGATACTTCACGTGACGATGAACGAAATCATAATAAAATATGGTATTGCAGTCTGTTATGCTGTTGCGTAGGTCAGGCAACTTCTAATTAACATGTTTCCCCAGTCTTTGGTGATTTTAGATCGCTATCTAAATATCTATCTACTTGATACCCACATTCTTTAAGTATCCTAAGTACCCGTTCGTATGACACTATTTGAGTTGTACTATGTGGCACACTAATCGTGCGCTCGTACATAACTCTCGATGACATACTTTATATGAATAACAAACTATAAAATCCCAAGGTTTCTGAGGAGCAGGCGGCGCGAACGCGACACGCACGGGGTGGTGCCGCCGAAAAAATAACGATCGTGTGAACGCGAGCTTTGGATTTTAATCTCATGTTTTATATGAAAATACAATCCGGCAATAACTTACCACCACTAATATGTTGCCAACTTAAGAATATAAATATTGATGTATCCATTGTTCTGTATAGAATGTTCTTTTTTTTAAAATTGGCCGAAAACATTTTTATTGAGAAAACTTATATTAGGTACCATTTTCTTTCAGGATTTTTTACTGGACTAGCGATGGGTTTTCTATTCTTTTGTATATTTGGTTCGTACGCCCTGTCCTTCTGGTTCGGCTACAAGCTTATGGTGGATGAGCCCGAAAATTATGATGTCAATACTATGATTGCTGTAAGTATATGTATTCCCAGCAATTTTCACAAATGAAATACAAAAAATATTGTCTATAATTTTGCCACTAATCACGTTTTATTTCGTTTTCACAATGATTTAAATAACACAATATTGATAGTTCATTTTTATTGCTGAAAAAACCTTTAATATTTTATCAAAATCAGGTCTTCTTCGGTGTTATGATGGGCTCTGCTAATTTCGGAATATCCTCTACCTTGATGGAGGTGTTCGGGATCGCGCGCGGCGCCGGCGCGCAGATTTTCCACCTCATCGACATGGTGCCCTCCATCAACCCACTCCTGAACCGAGGAATTGTGCCCAGCATCGCTGATGGGAACATCGAATTGAAGGATGTTTTCTTTCACTATCCATCAAGACCAGATGTACCTGTAAGCGTAAATAATTATTATATATTTAAATAGTTCAACCGCTAGACTATGAAGTTAGAATGTCTTATTACCAATATTATTTCCGGACGGCCTAATACACCCGTGCTTATTCATAAACAAGTATGTCGTTGCTGTTTCGATTACACAAAAGATATAAATGTATATTAAAATATCTGTTAACATTGGCAGGTTTTGAAAGGTGTGAACCTGAGCGTGAAGAGAGGCCAGTCCGTGGCACTAGTGGGCCACTCGGGCTGTGGCAAGTCCACCGTCATACAGCTCATATCACGCTACTACGACACCATAGATGGGAGTGTAAGTAGCTGCCATTTTATTTTATGTTTTATGTAATTTTCGCACACCTCCGATTCCTAGGATAACGTAAAACCAGACTCCAGGCGATATTCACCAATTTACACCAGTTATGATCGCATTAATAAGACTCGTTACAGTGCTATCTCAATTCATCGCTGGGCCGCGTCGCTTATCACACTTACCTGGTGTGCGAGATAACCGGAGGTGTTATTAATATCATTTTCGTCCTTATTTTTTTTTTATCAAAAAGTAAAGTAAATTGCTTTTTTTTTAGACATTTCATATCGTATTTTACGAACCTATTAAAATTAATATTTTCCCTGTGACTAAATATGCGTATATTATAATATATTATGTGCACCGTTATTAACCTAACATCAAGAAACGTTTTTCTTGCAAAGATAAAATAATACGGCAACACCACGCATAGGTATAGAATATAACCCTATAAATGTAGTAGATCCTATCTACGAGTACAAATTTACTATCAGATTATGTTTAAACAAAGATATCAAGAGGAAACAATGATATAGCATTGATGTTATCTATTTGTCCTCTGATTGATTTTTTTATTTTTTATTTTGTCATTAATATTTAGAATTAACTTATATAACTGACTTTACATGAAATACTATACTATAGTACAAATAGAAGACTTAGTCGGTAAGCTTCCACATTACAAATGGTACAATATTTTAATAACCCAAACAGAAAGACAACTGGTTGGCACGCCTATGCGTATTTAGGCTCTGGTACACTCTGAAGGCGATGCCAGCCATTCTGGACGCTCTTTATCCCTGTAGTACTAGATAGGTATTTATGCGAAATTTCACCTCACAGTTACAAAAGGAAAGGATGGAACCAACGAGAACTAAACTTATAAAAATCAAAAATACTTCTGAACTATACCAAATCTGCGATGGCCATTTTAATCAGATAATCTTGTATATGACCAGGTATACCTAGATGACAAAGACGTTCGCGACTTATCGGTGCGATGGCTACGGCAGCAGATCGGGTTGGTTGGACAGGAGCCGGTGCTGTTCAACACGACGGTGCGCGAGAACATTCGGTATGGCCGCGCTAACGCCACCGACAAGGAGATAGAGGCCGTCGCCAAGCAAGCAAACGCGCATCACTTCATTATGAAGCTGCCTGCGGTAAGACAACTCAAGCAATTACACGAACAACGGAAACAGAATTCTATATTAAAAATCTATTGGGCTATGGATCGTAACTAATTTATTAGACTAACCATGAACAATGACAATTTACAAAAGAGGTTAGAACTTAGCATACAGTGAAGCGAATTGAGAAGGGACAAGGCCAGTGCTTGCAGCCATCTTCACTCGTTGCCTAACTTCATACTGCCACTATTTATTTTCTCACGAATTTTACATATTATAAACATTACCTTAAAATCCCTTATAAGAATTCCTCTGTCAAGATTTACTGTACAATTTATATATAGTAAATGGCTTATATGGTATGAATTAAGCTACCGTTCTTATTAATGTATATTTATATACACACACATATATATTTATTTTCTTTATACTTATATTACAGGGTTACAATACATTGGTGGGAGAGCGCGGAGCTTCATTATCTGGCGGACAGAAGCAGCGGATCGCTATCGCCCGTGCGCTCATCCGCAACCCGCGCATCCTACTGTTGGACGAAGCGACCAGCGCTCTTGATACCTCGTCGGAGTTCAAAGTGCAAGCGGCGCTCGACAGGGTATTTAACCTTTATCTTTATATATTAAGAAAAGCTAGTGCTTTAGCACAATCACCCTTGACTTTAGGTACGTGGTGATGTGATCGAAAGATGATATGCAGCAATTTAGCATTGCCAATTCTCTCTTCTCTTAATGGTATACACGTCATAAATGAACAGATAAATATTTATCAATATTTTTTTGTTCTTAAAATAAACGAAGATTCAAATCGCATGGAGCTAAACGTCCGATAGAAGTGGACACGGAGGAATGAAGTCAATCATCACCAATTGTTTTGTACAGTATCTTTTTATGACATTATTTTAAGAAATGAGCACGCACCTCACCTTCACCAATAAAAAATGTCTCCTAGAATTCAAAAAAAAACTACAAAATTAAATGCAATTCATATCCTGTTGCTGTCCTGCTGTGGTATCAAACTAAATAAAAGTTTCTTTTCAGGCACAAAAAGGTCGGACAACGATTGTCGTCGCTCATAGATTGTCAACTATTAGGAATGTAGATTTAATCTACGTCTTTAAAAGCGGAACAATCATCGAACACGGAAATCATGAGGAACTAATGAAACTTAAGGGTCACTACTATGACATGGTAACAATACAGTCGTCGCCCGAAGGAGAGGACACTGCGGGTAAGTAGAAATTGTGTACGTGAAACTTTAAGGAACCTTCAGTAAGAATCTGGCATTATATTTGCCTATTTTGTTGTTTCAGATTCATCAAAGGTTGTAGAGAAAGACGTGGCAGACGCCGCTGAAGAAGATGAAGATGAAAAAATACCCACGAAACCGGATGTAAGAATTGTATTTTTACACTCAGCAATACCATTTTTTTACAGTTTCGCCTACGCATGCTAAGCAGAGTATTAATATTTTTGAAGTATTTATTGTATAGAACGATATATGAATATATTATATTAAACAGACTCCAGCCAATAGGAGTTGACAATAAGTCAATGATCCTGTATTTATAACTCGAATTAAAATTATTTTGGAGGAATTTGAGAAATTTCCTCCTTTGAATGAATTTTAAATAGTTATCCAGAATATAATTGCATTAAGTCTTGCTTCGTAATAATATATCATTATGAACATTTTTTTTTATAAAAGATGATGGCAAACGGTTCACTTGGTATTGAGTGACAGAGGAAGGGACGACCAGAACAAAGATTTTTTTTATATTAGAAGGTGGCAAACGAGCAAGTTAAATAATCACTTACTAATGATCACTTAATAATTTTATTATTAAGTGACCATTACCCATAGGCCTCCGCAACAATCTTGCGAGTTGAAGATGTGTTGCCCACC
>DWTW01001792.1:0-11983 GCA_018246275.1 Papilio slateri
TAGAGCCCGCAACAACAACATCTGTTGCACGAATGGGCCGGCTCGACCGGTGAAATACCACGACCTCACAGAAGACGTGAAGTAGAAGTATGCGTCTGCGTTTCGTCTGATGAGTGAGGTGCGGAGGCCCAATTTTAGTCCTCTTCCCTTTCCCATTCTTTCCTTACAAGGATAGGATGGGAAGGTGAAGAGGATTGGATATGATTATGAATAGGAGAAGGAAATATCCTTTTTCCTAACATAAAGTTAACAAAAAAAGAAATGGAATTTTTACCACGATTAGGCTTTTCGCTTTCTTGATCCAGTTTCTTATGTTAGTAAAAACCACGAAAGTTTAAATATATATCCTTTTTCCTGCCTATCCCCTCTGTCCATTAAAGGTAGGCAACGCATCTGCGACTCATTTGCTTGTTGCAGATGCCTACGGGCAGCGGTCACTTAATACCAGGTGGGTCACCTGGTATTAAGTGATTGTGCTTGCTCGATTACCACCATGTTCCATAAAAAAAATACGAAAGTACTAAATTCTATATCCAAAAGGATGATATTACAAAATGTCCATCTCGCACTTTCGCTCGCTGCTTTAATCATTCATCTACGCATAAACTCTCGTCAGTAAAAAACTACAGACAAATGTCAGGACAAAGCTTTAGAGCAATGTAATGAGGTCAAGTCATACGTACCCTTCTAGTGATCTTAAAATGTTATGACAGGACTACAATTGTGCTCAACAATCAATACCCATCCAATTCGCTCGCGTCAAATTTAACGAGTTCCCAAAAATGTGAGTTATGGCGGCATACATAGTAACGAGTAACGAGTTTACAGCAATTCGGTGCGACACCACTCGGATGCAACGCGTGTGCTAACCTCTGGGGAATGTCTGCTGCATTGCCTAATTGTCGCATTGTTCCGCGCCGACCGCGGCCGTGGGCCGTTTGCGAAAAAAACCTTACCTCAGCTATTCTATTTATTGCGTACATCTATCTTTTTCGATCCTGCGGGAAGATTTTTCGGGACAAAAGATTCCCTATATCCTTTTCTGTACTCGTGAAAATATGTGTGAAAATTTTAATGATGATCGGTTAAGTCATTAAGGTGTTAAAGCGTGACAAACAAACAATGCTACATTCCCATTTATATTAGGATTGCATTTTATTCTAGCCAGAGCTATATTGTGATGTGTTTGAAAAGGTACTATTGTTTGTTTTGGGGTCATGCATACATACCGGTAATAACCGTATCTCATCAAGGTCATACAGTGGCCAGCGGGCCAATTTACTATTATTTTTTATTCATAAATACTTTTTTAAATTTCTTTATACGTTTTATCATTATCTTTATGCTGTATGCATAATGCAAAAATCATCTCGAATTTGGAAGATCAACATGAGCACTAAAATGAACCTTAATTTTATTTTAGACAATGGAATGTTATAAAGTTGTATTTCTACTGGGACACCAATAAATAATAGCTCCTAAGTTTTTGTTGACAAATATTTAATTGAATGTTCGTTGACTTGTCCCCAGGTGTGGCACAAAGGTTGCTTCAAATGCCAGGAATGCGGCATGACGCTGAACATGCGCACCTACAAGGGCTACGGGAAACTGCCCTACTGCGAGGCGTAAGTACCGTCATTTTTTATATAAAACTAGCAAGTCGCATAATCTTTGCTCGGGTAGATAGACAAATAAATAAAAAACATATGGCCAAAAATATATGGACAAAAATATATGGCCTAGATTATTCGCTGATAGAGGAGCTTTCTATTGGTTAAAGAATTTTTAAAATCAGTTCGGTAGTTTTTGAGTTAATTCAGAACAAACTAACTATAAAATCTATAGTGTTTATAATAAATTAAAGAAACTACTATAATTTGAGAGAAAGCACCGCTCCTGATTTACTTGCAATATAATTAGGTCCCAAGAGATGGGCACCAGCGTGCCCCGTGCCCTGTCATAAGATCTGTTGCGGTCACCAACACACAACACATGTCCATTAAAAATTATTAACCTTAAACAATCTTTATTATATCACCCTATTGGGAGGATATTGTCTCTCCAAAAGAATCATCAATCCGGTAATATAATAAACGCTGTTACAGTTAAAAGAATGTACTCTACAAATAGTAACTAAAGAAATTCTAGAGATTGAGCGCATTAGACCCTTGGCTACTTCTACACAAACAGTGCCACCACCACCATCCCAACTTTTACTCCTTACATCTGATTTGTTGTATCAGTTGAGTTTGTTTCTCAACTGACATTAAGCCTTTTCATTTCTCGCATGAGAACAATGGCATGCAGCGCGGTTCACACTCGCCTGGGCATTGATGGAGCGCGTCGGATCGTAGCGCCGTCCGTGTGTGCGTTTTCACTGGTGCTGCGACCGACTCAACGTCTGAATTATTTATTAACTTTCATCTCGGAATGCTCATAATCCTCTCGATTCGTATCACTTAAGAATCTCAATTGTCTTTAAAGAACGACAAAACTTTATTGTCCGTCATCTGATAGCGTGTGTACTATCTCTCGTAAACCATCATTTTAGCTATATGCTATTTAGCAGTTGAGTTTGTCAGATATGGACCTCCTCTTTCAATCAATCTCCTGATAATCCTTTCCGACCTTTAAGTTTCCTTTGAAGAAGGATCCAATTTAGTACATTTTTAGGTTGCTAAGCGATTGGACTTATAATCTTTTAGGTCTATGAACACCATAGATCTGTTGCGGGAGCCCTGGGACTTGAATATGTTTTGCCGCTGGGCAAAGAGAATATCGAGTTCTTAGGTCCCCGTTACTGAAACAACGTTAAGGTGAAACACGCCCATGCAATCATTAACAAGCCGCTTGCCGCATCTCGCTCGTGAAGTAGGAGAATGGGCATAGATTTCGAGTTTTCTATTTTCACGTCTAGCAAAGATTTTCACTCGTTCATTTGAGATCATTATTATCATAAAAGTACGTTGAATTATTATCGTCAAAATAAATCGGCAACCTTGACCTTTAAACAGGCGTCCAAATTACATAATTAACTTTTTATTTATCGTATGTGATCTTATCAAAAGGATGCGTAATGACACTATGAATACAATCTACTAATAATGCGTTCGATGAATCAGTTGTTCTGAATTGCGTTACTCATGTAGTAATTGCCAGATCACCGTCCACATTGTTTCAGCTCGCGGCGGTACAACGACTCGGTAATTATTTGCGTGAATCATACGAGAATAGGCCCATCTTTTTCCTTCTAGTTATTATAATATACAAGTGCTTTATAAACATCTGGTTTGGTCGTTAATCTCGAAAAAGTTAGATCAGAAATAAACACGGTTATTTTTTGCATCTCATTCTAAATTCCTATTTTTGTTAATTTTGATAGTTATTGTCGGCCTAGTCGGCCTTTACATTGCGTCCAACAGGTGGGCAAGCGTCAATTACGCTTACGCCACTTTAAAGTCCTAATTTTCAAGAGCCCCTTAACAGATCGTGGAGCCTCAGTTTAGACCATTTTAAATTTAGTTATTTTAGCTTGAGTTATCTAGTTATTTTAACTCTTGGCTCGTTTATGATGTACTATAAACCATCAGGGGACAAGCAAGTGTTTAGTGTTATCCCAGACGCGCTTTTCAATATGTAGTTGGAGAATATCGAATCGTGATTTTGCAACTTGTTTTAATTTCGCAAACAGCATCCTAAATCATAAATTTATTTGTTTCAGTTCCAATCGAATCATCAAAACTTCCTATTGATAATAATAATACGGTGAAAAGTACAAGCGTTTACTTACGTTTCTTAAAGCACTATTCACGTTACAGAGTGTAATTTAGAGTTCGTTGTATTAATAGAAAAAAACCCAGAGAACATCAAACCCTCTAATACTAACATATATAAGAACCCAAACCACCGCTGCGCGTCGAATGATAAATGAAAACGAAATCTCGCACATGTACCGTCATGCATGAACATAGCTTTTTATGTGTAGCTCACGTTCCATTGTCGATTACATTACGCCGTTTATATGTGACCGCTCACCCAGTTCCTATAGCGTACAGCACAATGAAAACGAAAGTGAACGAACAATAAGAACCTTACACAATCGCGCATCCGCTGTCATATAACATAGTACCGCACCATTCGGATACTTTCCGATAATTACAACCTTCTGCCGCTGCCATAAGTGATTTAACGGCCGTGTCATTAAATGTGTCAATGATAACTGGATGACAATGTTAGCAAGGGTTGACTTAGACGAATTCATATCGACCACATGGATGACATACACCAGGACGTAAAGAAAGGCCTAAGTGTACGAGCATGTTTTATATCATAATTCTAATTCATTCTCTTATCATGGGATTTATGAGAGATTTATGATTGTATAGAAAATGACACACATGTGTGATAGGGACGATAATATAGTGGTTAAATTACTATCTACCGCTATTTTTTTACTGAATTTATTTAGCTTACTTATAATAATTTGGTCGAGTCGAGAAGCAACAGTTAGGTGAGGCACGATCTCATAAAATTCCTATATTAAATTCTAACCTTATTGATATTGATTTATTTTTGTTTTGCGCCATTCGCAGATGTTAGCAAATCATATCTGTGGCGATTGGACAGCTAACACTTGTAAGCGACACAGGAATGAATAATACATTGTCATTTTCTCGTAAATTTGTTTCATGTATGTTTTTTTAAAATAGGATGTGAACCGTGTAAGCCAATAGCTCTGATAGCCTTGCGTGACTAAAGCCAAATTTATCGTGGCTTGTCTAAGTGGAGCCACGTGCAGAGAGACCGCAACAGCAAATTTGTATCAAAGTCGCTTACAACACGAACATGAACGGCTCAAAATGAAACGGCTGTGTGAACTAATTACACGAATTGTATTGAACCTTGATCAAGTAGATGCATGAAAATGTTAATGCATATATCGAATATAATTGATTACATATACTGTACATATAAAAATGATTAAAATTTAAAAGCACTCACACCACTGATCCAGTGGGGTGAGTAGACGTAAGACTTCATTTTAATACAACATGTATGCATATTTTAAAAGTTTCTTCCCGCTTATTAAAGAATTTTGAGATCGTCAAGAATACAAGTTCCAGATAGCTGTGTATTCATTGCTAGTATGACGCTATAATTTCCCGCGTCACGTGTCAACTTTCACAGAACAATGCATTTTCCCCACTGTTCGTTATATTTCAACGGATCATCAATTATTCATTATGCGAAAGATAACAATTGTGGCTCGCCTACGTACGTGGCCGGAAGAATTTTAATATAAAACATACTTTAGTTATTGATTTTTACTATGTACTAGATGACTACATGCGTTGCGATGCCACGCCAAGAATATAATATTTGGGATATCTATTCAAGGCCTTTTAGAAATATGGAATAGAATCACAAAGGATATTTGTTTTTTGGGCCAAATTCGCGGGTGTGTCGTACAACTCACCAAAGTTATAAACCACTGTTACAAAAAACAAAAGGCATGTGGTAGGAGAAAAACCTCTTAAAACCAGTTATAATGTAAAATATCAAGATACAGAGATAGCGAGACAGGAAGAGCGATTTTCACAAAAAGAAAATCTGCATCAATACAAAAAACTGCACACTAAATATTCTGTTTATTAAACATTTACACTATAATTCTTTGGCATTGTTCGTCTTATTCTATCACTTTGTTTTAAGTATATACGTCTCCGCTGTTCTGCCAATGTTATAGTTTTCGTCCCTCATGTAACCAAAAAAGCATTAACGTGACGCGTCCTAGAAATATCACTCTCGATTCCCGTCCAATAATATGTCCACCTTTACCTCCGAGAGAAGTAACAAGTAAAATAAAAAGTCTTTTATTTATTAATTTCAATAAACCTGGTTATATAAAAATACCTGACAATGAAAACTTTCGTTCTCTTTACTAAAAGACGATGTTGAATGAAAGTAAGGAGTAAAAATATTTCTTTTTATTAATAATAACACATAATTTTTAGATTACTCATAACGAAGTTTACTTTAGTATTGGCATATTTTAAGCATAACGTGATTCGTATTGTCTCCATTGTGGCTGTGTGAATCTAATGTGTTGATTGAATTTAAAAAAAAGCACTTAGTATTTCATGGCGGAACATAGTTATAGATATAACAAGATAAAGCAGACAGCGTGATTCAGTCAAAGGAACTAATCTAGATGGGTACCACCTCGATGCTTGTAAAACTGGCAACGTAACATAATTGCTGTAACAGTCGTAAAGACACACAGCTGTAATAGCTAATGCGTGAATGGAAATGACTCGACCGGGAAGCATCACGACCTCCCATAATACCGACGTGATTTAATAGATCTGCGTTTCGTTTGTATACTGTTAGGTATAGGCGAATTAATGCCGAATTCCCATTCGCACTATTTGTAGGAAAACTTACAGCGCATTTTATACATTTAATATATCCTTTCCTATCTAGCTAGCTTTTGGAGCCTTTAGGCAACGCACCTAGATCTAGAGTTTTGAAAATTTATCGGTAGTGGCTGTGGCATCTATACATAGTATAAGGCAAAGTTTCGTGTCCTCTGTTTATCCGTTAACTCCTTCTAAACCATACAATGAATTTAGAAACAGTTTTCACCATCATGCAGTCAAATATTCTGAATGGTTTATATGTATTAAAATTAAAATTCAATAGACATAAATACCATATTTCGGAACCTCTAAAAAGTCGCCAAATCGCGACTTACATGGCTTACGTAGGATAAACCATGCGACATACATACGTAAGAATGATGTGGGAAAAGTTTACAGATCTCCAAAAAGGTTGACACACAATAACTATTTTTTTCTAAAAACAATCTATGAAACGTTACGTACTTTATTTATGACGCTATCGAATGCAGTATTAATTCCTTTCCAGGTTAGTACCCGAGACCATTAAGTGTAGACTATACCTAATTGTCTTTTACAATATATCATTTTGATAAATAGTTTAGAAGACATCAAAATATTTAAAAGTACGTGCATCCGAAATAATCAACAGCCGCAGCGATGCGGGCCGGGCGCTATAGTTATCGCTATCGTATTCAAACGTTCAGAACGAAGACCTCTCGTCAGGTCGGACTGTCGTACAATTTCGATACAATTTTCACTAATAAACGGGGATTTAGAAGGAAGGTTATTAAGTTATTAATCTTTTCTGTTAAAGATATATTATTATATAATACGCGGAATGTCATGATGTCATCTCTAGTCATATTTTAGAACAGCTTAGGTAACCCATGTAACGCCAATGAAAGCAAGTCACTGTTTAGGCGACATTTCATCTGGGATTGGTTTCTGTTTTCCTGAACTATTAATCTCTACCATTTACCACGATCTATTTTCGGATACGATACAAACATATATGAATATTTTATAACAAGTCAAATACCGGTAGACTAACCTAGTTGCTACTATATCATTACAAAAATGTACATTTCAAACTACCGACCGAACCAAATACTTTCGATTATAATTGCTTCGCGTTCTTCTACTTATAAGGCAAACATACCGTTGTATGCCAGCGCTAACAGGAATATGTCAGTAAAACATCTGGACTATGTCACTATATTAATTTATTGGTAACAATTTATATTAAGGTCTTCAGTTCCGAGCTACTGCCATAGTACGTACAATCTTCAATTTTAACAATTTTATTGTGTAAATCACTTGATTTTCCCCTATCAGTAAACATAAAAGAATCACAAATATTAACACCATCCTGTATCGTTATTGTATTGATTGAAGTTACCAGTACTGTTACTGGTATAAACTAAAAATGTCACTTTTTTGTCTGTACAAAAAAGTGACATTTTTAGTTTATGGCCCTAGTAACAGCTTTTTAAGTCGAAGATGACTACAACTACGCCTCCGGCACTTCACTCATCAGACTAAACGCAGAATACTTCTACTTCACGCCTGTCTTCTGTGAGGTCGTGGTATTTCACCGGTCGAGCCGGCCCAGTCGCGCAACAGATGTTGTTGTTGCGGGCTCTACCACTGTTAAGAAACTTATGGAACTTTTAAATAATTAAAACATTTATTTTTCAAAACTATCTATCTTTTATGTTGGACCAAATTATACATAGTGACCAAATATCATGACGATCGATTTAGTATTATAGTTTCGGAGTTTATCCTGGACAAACAACGAGACAAGAGATTTTTACATATAAGATAAATTACTTTCTTATTGGCCAATGTACTACTTTATTAGTGACTATGCACGTTTACATACGACTATATACTTACTATGATCAACATTTTGGAGAAGCTAACGTCACTTATGTCAAGCAAGATTGCGAACTATGTACAACCTTGCTCGTTCTCATTCGGATGGATATCAGAACTAAGGTCATAATACTAATAATGCAAACCGATTCGATGTGCTAGGTCATATATGGTCACTAAATCGTGTGGTAAGGTCGACACCATGTCGAAATTTGTAATCTGATTCGAGACGTTGAGACAATATATCCAAACTAGCTGAGAGATGACTCCTACGCAGGGACGCTGCGGTTTATAGATACCAAAAAGATTTAGCATTATGTAATCGTTTCTGTTAGCTAATATTATGAAGAGAAAAGATTTGTTTATTTGTAATAATTATTGGGGTAAACTATCAAACTGTTGAACCTATTTTAATAATTCTTTCACAATTTGTAAACTACGTTATCCAGAAGTATTTTTATTAAATTGCAATTTTTAATTCAACCCGGCGACATCCTTCCTTATAAAATTAGTAGTAACTAGTATTAAAATATTAACTATGTCTAACACTAAACGTTACCATATTAAACAAGCTCTTGGCCTTATTAAACTGTGATCGGATTGAATGATATTATTTTACCGTTCGTTCGTAATCGCTCGTATACATCTAATTTCGCATCTTTCTTCTAAACAACCCAAAAAAGTGACTTAAGCGGTCTAATATAGTAAATAATTCAATGTGAAAATAATAAGGGGTTATAGCAGCATGCACCATTGACTACCCATTTTTCGGATTATCTGAGCTTAGTCTAAGGCATATGAGAATATAATAACAACAATTGACAACGACGTTATAAGCCCAGCAAAAAGCACTATAGAAAATAATATTTTCCACCAATTGCAGAAATTCTCCGAAGACCTCACCAACTTTAACCACACAAGAATCCATCGGGGCTACTGCGTGAGTTCGCGTTGCTCGCATATCGAAGAAGTGTCTCTGAACAGGCGTTTCGTAAAATGCGTCAGCAACGTTACAAAGAACCACTATGGTCTGGATACGAAGCTGTTGACACTGGATTATTGCAAGACTGCCAAATCACCACCACCGAAACCCATCGATAGGCTTGACTTAGCGTTTGCATATATATCCGGGTTCATATTATTTATGAATGTTATCGGAACGATATACGACTTAGCGAGAAACCCCGACCACAAGCGTGAGTACTGCTCATTCATTATGCATTATTAGCGGAAGGTAGACTGCAAAATTTTCCAACTAACGTCTATAAATTTTAATAATCCTTGAAGTTTCTGCAAAACTTTTCCATTAAAAATAGAGTCAGATAGATCATATATAATTTTAGAGGATTTCGAGAATGTTTTATTGCTGAATACCCTTAAAACGATGCATAATTTTAATGTAATTATAATATAAATAAGCCGGCATATAAATAAGTATGCCTCAATGTCACAAGAATTAAAAAGGTGCAGTATATTATCTACCATATTGGAATCTACCCAGACCTTGGCCGAACCATTTGTAAGTTTTAGAGAACACCAAACAAATATTATGAATCGACAAATTCAAACTCAGTATATGATACTGAGTTTGAATTTGTACTAGCACTAATTAATTAGCCCTTTAATCGCTTAGTTACGGGATTTTCATATTTTTTATGAATATTCGATTATCAGAAGCGATTAAATTCCAGCACAATACAAGTCAGTTTTCTAAAGGAAAACTTCTTACGATAATTGGATGAGAATTGAGAGTAAGATTTTAAAAACGATTCACGTCCTAAACGTGATTCAAGAAGAAAAATATAACTTAGAAGACGAAAGGGAGCAAGGTGCGGTTGATATTTCAACCATTTTCAAAAAAAAAAATTAATTTTTCAAAAGTGCGGGACAAATTTTAAAGCTAATATCAAGCAAAATCTAGTTAAAAATCATTGAATTGCGTTATTGCATTGAAGCATTATTTTCGACCTAAGTGTCACCTATTCCATGTTACGATAAAAGAAAAAGTTAATTGCCAGTATGGGATGTCAAAGTGTTGCAACGCAAAAGTGCCCTTTGAAACAATAGATTGTACATCACACGAGCTGTTTATTATGTCAGTGTCATCAACTTTATCGACATTGATCACATCACAAAAGTAATTAGGAATTAACACAAACAACTCTGATGCGGTTGTTGAATAGAATGGACTTTTCCGTAGATGACAGATAATTAAGATAATTTATGATGATCGCTTTAGCAATCCCATATTATTATGCTTAGTTTTTTTTATGGTAGATGTCAAAGGCGCGTCACCTGCCCCCTGACTCTGTTAATAACCGTGTCGCAATAGTTTCACAATAATTGATTTGACACTGTTCTAACCAACGGACGCGTCACTTTCGCGTTCGTGTTACCCTAAAAAAAATAATTAATAATCGCCTTATTTTGTATGTCAACAATCTGAGTGATTTCGTCTAAGATGTACCCTTCCAAAACTGGCACACAATTTTGCAAAATGTTTGTCGTGTCACTCTTTATGCAGAAAAGATAGTTAAGGAATCTATGTACTTAATCACTCCCAACTAAATTTTTCCCATTCTTTTTAGATACATCTCAACAAGTAGATCTAAGTTCTTGAAATTTATGTTACAGCCAATCGTTATTTAATGACATGGTCGTTCGCTGAAAACTGGAGGCGGCTGACAGTGTCGTACGATAATGGAGACGCCAGGCTTCAATCTCTCATGCCTATCCATGGAATGAAGTGAGTATGTTTACATTCTATATTTATCTATTTAAGCCATCGACCAACGATACACTAGATTCAGCGGCTCATATAAACACAGAGGAAAATGGCTTGAGATTACTATGCTGTTGCTCTGCGATAAAGACGAGAACGAGATAAAAGTAATACGTAGTGGGAGCTTAAAAATTCAACTTTTTACTCATATCTTTAAAGCCTAAAATTGCAAGACCAACCAATGTTTGGCGTGACAGTGGGTTCTTTGATTGCGAATTTTGGCCAAACGACAAAATATTTTTTTCAATTGTTAATAATAATTTTAAGTGTCGTAAAACAGAGACTGACATATTTCTTAAAAGTAATTACTCCTTCTGAAACCTGACTTCCTACTAACCTAACGTAACCCAACCTTACGTAGGTTATTTTCGCAGTTCCTAAAAATTGAACCATTTTAGCGCGTTTGCACTTTTGCTGTGGTTGGACTGTACTAAACTGAAGCGTGTAATTAAAACCTTAAAATGTGACTATTAGTTGTCCGGTGGTTAGGCAGTACAGTGTGAGTGTGCTTTGCACTGGTGTAATCTACAGGCAAAGTAGAAGCCCCTTTCACCACAGTCAGCAATGGCCACCGAGGGGGCGTGAGTAGGTAAGATCACAAAAAATCTTTTTGGGATCCCGGTGACGATAGGTTTGATTAGGAACTGTCACATTCGGTATTCGGATGAAGTGATTAATGCGTAAAATCATTCGTTTAGATCGGCACTAAAGTTTATAGAACTTAGTGAGTATTTTTTTATATTTGTTAGAAATATGTTGGTAACGCGTATTCGAAATTTATGATTAGAACTTAATTATGTTTACAACAAACTTATTAGTATCTTTTAAATATTTCAGAGCGATCACTCTCATCCTCGTGATGATGGCCCACTCTATAATCACTTACCATACCGTCTATATCCTGCATCCACAGTTCCTGGAA
>DWTW01001793.1:0-11982 GCA_018246275.1 Papilio slateri
GTGTATCTACCCGTAACAAACTGCAGTCGACGGCTGCCGCTGACGGCGTGATGGCTGTTTTCGCCAGGTGGTGACGCTTGCAGTTACGACGTACCTCGACTGCTATTTTTTCAGTTGACTGAAATAAATCTATAAATGAAAAAATACCTTGTTCTCAGTACATTAAAATTTCGACCCGTGAAATGAACGTATCTTTCGTCGTATTTGTCGACGGAGCAAAAATAATAACAGTGCTTCTTGATCGGAAGCCATTTTGCAACTGGCTCCTGTACTACAGGAGCCGCCTGCCGACCTCGACTGCCGACCCGGCACGTCACGACTGCGACCGTCGCCTGCCGCCGACAGGTAGCGACGGCCGCCGTTATATTTACCGTAACAAAGTGCCGCTCGTCTGAAGAGCCCGTACTGATAGTTTGAAATTCTCCGAATGTCGTTATATAACACAAGTAATTTTAAAAAAAACATGATCTTACTATCACACCGGTGTCAATGCAGAGAAATGTAATTAGTATAATCAATTTTACTTCATTATAGTACTTAAAAATTTGTTCAGTTTTATAACGATTTTTTAAAACATATAAATTCATATATAATACTTCTGTATGTCATAGTTTAACATTAAGAGATTACTAAGAAGAATGTGTTATGAGAAATGGCCTTACTAAAGCTAGATTCCAAAGCTATTAACTGCTTTATGCTTATTAAATAGTGATATTAATAGTCGTACATGTTTAAAAAAGACAAATTAAAAAAAAAATAATTTAAATGTTTTATTAGCTCTCAATATTTATTTCGTCTTTCAGTAATAAATTTAGAAATAAGTGTCTTAAAATATTAATCACTTAAAAAAAATATTCCATGTCTTATAGTGTTGAAAAGAGCCGCGTTTCTCAATGTTAAAATTATGGAAGAATTGCTGACAACGTATAAAGAAATCTTTCGGTATTAAACAAATAGCAAATGAGTCACATTTGATACCATTCCTTGGAGTTTAATTTGTTGCTAGTGTGTGCACTACCCGCATTAAAATAAAAGGCTGACGATTCAATATTACTTCATCTGGTACTAAGACGTTCAGATTATGTTTGGATAAATTTATAATGAAAATATTTTTAGGCCTGTTCAAAATTAAAATAAAATGGTGAGTATATCATTAAGCGAATGATTTATTGTCCCGGTGGATAAAATAATAACCTTTACGATGTTTCAAACATTCCGAGATCTCAAAATTGTCTTTATTAGGTGAAAGTTTCATCGCATAATTTTATTTTTAATATTTTTTTCTAATGGCCTAAAATGTACAGCCAAGGCCTATGTATTTCTATCGTTTTTATAATTTTTTATATTAAGTATAAACTATTTGTCTAGAATCTATTTATTAATAATAATTTGATGATATATCCATGTGTATATTTATTTAAAATATTAAAATGTGTATGTCAATTTAAAGTCAAGAAACTTGTTTGTTGTCAATTAAAATGTTTGCACATTGCGTTTTTTTTCTTTTAATGTTTAGCACTATGTTGAACATATGTTAATTGTACAACAATCATTGATTGATTCAAATCAAAGTTTGGACATCTGAATAACTATTTGGAGCATCGAATATAGACAGACAAACGTGTTTAACGAAAATTTTGACGTATATTAATTATGGGTACACCATTGAATAACTAAAAAAGAGATTGGGGAAAGCGAATAACGCTTATTTTTGTAGAGTGTGAGATTTTGAGCGATTATTATCAAGGACTGTACAATCTTACTTACTCCTCTGGCGCACCGATCCACAGTGAACCTTGGCCCCGTCTCGCACCGCCTCCTGCCAGTCGAGTGTTTGAAGCTGGCGTTGGTTAAGTTCTACGGCGTCCTACCAACGATACGATCGCTTTTTTGATGCTACGATCGTCTCCCATCCTTAACTGTGTCTGGGGGCATTCACTTCTCCCATGATACTTGGTTTGCCTACCATCCTCTCGATCTATTATATCGGACTGTAAAATCTGGTATGTGCAAAATGGTAGACAACTGATTATGATAGATGTTATCAAATCGGCATACAAATGATCTGTAAATGATTTAATGATCGATTCATCACCGTTTTTTTCCGGTGGTCAAGTCAAGTAAAGAGATGGGTCATATCGCTGTACCTATTTCGATAGTCAAAGACATCATCAGCGTGTGTCAGTGCACTGATGGACACAGGCCTTCCGCACCGCATCCAGTCAAATGAGAAGCTAGTGAATTAACGAAACTTATGTAAGTAGCGTAAATAAATATTTTTTATATATCTATCTATCTATATTAATACTATAAAGGGAAAAAAATGATTAATCAAATTATTGCATCGATTTTAAAAATTCTTTCACCAGTAGAAAGCTACAATATTTAGGCCACAAAATGAGAAACGCAAAATACGAACTTCTGCAGCTCATCGTACAGGGAAAGATTTAAGAAAAGCTACGTGCGGGCCGAAGTAGAATATCCTGGCTCTTTAGCCAGGATATTCCTTGTGCTGAGTGATGAGTGCTCTTTTCAAACAACCAACGTGGCTCTTTAGCTACGCCGGTGGTTCGAAAAGAGCACTCATTCGCTTTTCAGAGCCACGGTATTGAGAGTTCGGGTTGCCTTAATGATCGACGATCTTTTAAAGAAGATGACACTTTAAGAAAAAGAAGAATAGAACGCTCTGCTGTCAGCGAGTAACCTAGACTATTTTTTATATTTGTCTATCGACCCTCGCGACGCTGGGGCGGGCAGCTAGTAAAAAATATGAACCGGGCATAACCAAATCTTGTTCACGTCAAAAAGCGCAACTCACTTTCCTCTTTGATATGCTTTGATTTGATTACTTTCATTGAAATAATATAACTTTAATAGAAGCAATCAAGCATTTGTAAAGGGCGGCTGAGAGTGTGGGTGACTAGTGATTAGGACTCGTTTTGAAGAGTTTTTAGATATATTTTGTTTTTATTTTAAGCGAGATAGTAAAACTAAAATGCTATATGTATGTAAATAATATTTATATATATTCTTTAAAGAATTAAGAGAATTGTAATAATTCATAATTAAGGAAATAGATGCTTCTTAAACCGTAAAAAAAAAGAAAGTGAGTCGAAGGAAACCTGGCAGATGTGAAATATCGAAACAATTTGAGCAGAAATATGCATAAAAGGATAGTTTATAAAAGGTAATGAATAAGACAATAAAAATAAAATATTCAGTTTTTTTTAAAAGAAGATATGATTATTTATTTAATAATAAATTTATCTTAATTTCATACAAATAATTAAAATTCAAAGTATCATATAAGTTCATAGTATCATATAACATGGCGACGCGTGACGTAGCGACGCGTCGGCTTGCTGTCAGTCAGTCTGACCGCATTCGATGTTTCACATTGAAAAATTAACAAATCTCTTTTGGCATGAGGTACATCGGTCAGCAACTTCGCGCCGGTACTCTATGAGGTCGCAGTATTTACCCGGTCGAGTACCATTCATACAGGTACCGCGAGCTTACACTGATAAAAATATCACATAAAACATGTTGTTATCTCTCTCTTTCTCTATAAAAAACAAACAGAGAAGACAACATTTTAGGTGAATGTTTTCTGCAGTGTAAACTCACGGTTACTGCAACACAACGAAAAATATACTACACTTGCGTGGCCACAGTTTTTGTTATCTTCATTTTTTTCCCCCTTATTGTTTAAGCGTGAGTTCGCACTGCCGAAACATTCACATAAAAACATGTGATCACAGTTTTTTTGTCAATAATCGAACATCAAATGTAAAAAAATAAATCAAAAATAAAGAAGTTTCGTTTTTACACTTCTTTATTCTATACATTCGATGTTCAATAAGTCACAAACAAACTGAGATCACAACATATTTTTATGCGTATGTTTCGCCAGTGCGAACTGACGCAAACAACTAAGGTAAGTGTACTTATGCTATATATATCAAATACAATGGACAATATTGTATTTGACATACTAAACAATATGAGACCTGTCAGAGCATGAAACTTCTAAGAATTTGAAAAAAAAGCTTGATTAAAATCTCACTGCTCCGAAACGTTTACTAGGGCCGGCGATAAACATCAAGACACGCTCACTAAATGCTGAGTCTTTTTTACACTGTTCATGGGGTCCCATGGATTTCTGTTGTCCCGACGTTCTCATGATATTATATATTCATATTTTCATGAGGTTATTGTCTGTATATTACCTTCATACTGTTTTCGTCGGCTAATAAGCTAAACATTCTTTTACCATTGGGAATACTGAAGTCGTCTGCTTTAGAAGTTTTTTTATTCCGTTTTAAATCGAGATAGTTCCTTGTCGAATATGTATACTGAAAATTCTAAATTGAAGTGTCAAAGATAGGCAAAGGGAAGTATTTGGTATGCCAGCGATGTACTCGGTCGGCTCAGTTCAATTGATTTGTCGACGTCGGTCCCACGGTTTCATTAAAGGCAATACATGCTGATGTAAGCCATCGCGTCTTACTACGTCTGTGTGTAGAGGTATCTTCCTACCCACGTTACAGCGTTAAAATGTAATTACCAGCGGCCGTACTTGTTATACGACAATGTCGATGAGACTAACGGACTTTAAACAAAGTATAGTCAGGAACATGTTTTATATCATTAGTAAAGAATACGTAAGTGTACTTAATTCGTTTTTATAATTTTGGAAACACGTGCAACGTTTATCTACTCATATTCATCTAAGATCAATTCTCAACCCTCTTTCAATCAACCCTCGAAAATCCAGTGTAATTCAATGTAGCAATTTCTCTTAATTATCTAAACCCACTTTTATCAGTGCCGAGCACTCTGCATTGAAAGACAGGAAGTCTGTCAATGCAGAGTGCTCGGCACTCGGCTGTTGTCATTGGATCATTCATTACTCTATCAGAGTCGGAGAGCATCATGTACCTTTTACTTACCATGACCATGTCATAATTTAGAGACCTTTTTTCTAGCCTCCCACACTTACTAAAGGAAAATTTGTTTTTCTGTTGTCTAATCAAAACACAGAATACATCACTCAATGTGTAAATATCTAAATGTACCCCTCTCGTCAATCCTTTTTTTGCCGTTAACAAAAAAACTTGTTAGTTATGTAACGTATAGTTAGTTCAACTACGGCAGGCGTCGACTCATCAACTGTGTTACGCACACACAATATCAATAAAAGCGTCCCACACATAGCACTGTGCGCCAATGTGAGTTGACCAATCTATATTTCTTTTCACAAAAAATGTACGGTACTCATAATAAAGTCATCGTTTCGATAATCTTTAACGTTGTTAAATATTGTATTCGTTCTATCTGATGACATCAACTGTACAGGTTAAATTTATTGTTTAAAAAATAATACTACAAGCATTCGGCCTTTCTAATCCGTTTTTTTTTTAACCGACGACATATGTTATGAACGGTGAATGGATGAAACCTCCATAGGTGACATAAACTTCACAAAAATCTAAAGCGCACCGTTCCCGGCCTTCCGTTACACATTTTGGTCCCTTTTTAATAAATCCTCCTCCTAGAAAAGCGAGAGGAAGAATTTTATACATCAAAACCTAATAAGCACGTTTAATTTTTGGCATTATACTGCAAAAAATTAGAATTGGCCGTTGTAATATAAAAAAATCGAAACAATACGCTATAAATAAGTGAATAATCGTATCATCTTTTATTTCTAAGTGGAAGTTATGCACATCAATTTTTGCTGCCTAGAATAACGAAGCATATTCAAGTAGCGCATTTTTATCTTGTACGCGTACAAAGTGCTATAACAATGGCAATGATTTTACGATAAACGCGTCGACGAGTATTGAACTACATGCTACGTATTTCGTGTTCGTCTGAATCGGCACATTACTTTGTTCTATGCGCCTGCGGCGACCACTTTCATCGTTTACCGATACAGTTACTGTATATTTTTTACATTGTGTGCAAAGCTTTTCAACCTTTTTGTATGTTGGAAGTAGACAAGGCTTTCAAAGTATATATCGAAATTTTCTACACGTATGTGTTATGACCAAATCTTAAAAACGAAATTCAGGTTATAAATACTTCAAATCTTAAATATAATTAAGCTAGCTTAAATCTTAATCTTAATTATAATTAAATTATAATAATATAACTTTGTCAGCAACTTACGTCCTCTGAACGATTATTACCTAGTAACTGCAAAGTAATATTATAGAAAGAACTAAGAGAGTATATAGGACTGTAATTCAAGCAAGCCAATGATTCTGGCGATATAGTCAATCTTGATGATTACTTCAGTAGCGCAATACATTTTATAAATCGGTTATTAACCTTATTCTGCCGAGACGAATCTCTCAAATTGTGACTATTGACATTACCATGGCTTTCTTTTCCAGACCATAGTATTGTGCAGTCGTCTCTGAAGACTTACATTGAGAAAAAACTAATTAGAAATATTGGCTTTACTTATAGCATCAATCACGTCCTGGCTGTCCGATGCAAATATTGAGGGACAGATCCTTCAAAAAATTATTATAAAATACACTAATAAATATGTTATAGGTTATACTAAACAAGCAAGAAAAAAAACCTAATTTTCATGAGTAATACAACGAAAGGTATAAAATAAAGTAGTTTGAAATGAGCATTTATTACAATGTAAGCGCTTTACTTAGAAATAGACATTTTTCTTGGCGTAATACTGATGCGTTAAAAATGGCAGTGTTTTTAAAATTACATTTTAATACTACACTTATAAAATAAACTCGCTCTTGGTTAGAAAAAAAAACTATTTAATCTATGGAGAGGTTGGCGCGGGCTGTTCTGTATAGTCTGTAATGATGCGGTCGACGTAATGACGGCGCAGTCGTTCACCTTGCGGGGGGTGTTGGGGGGGGCGTGACGCTCTGACGTCACAGCTTTAGTAGCTGTTGTAAAAACGCGCTGCTTTCGATGCCGTCAATGAACTTAAACTTGACCCGAACACAGCGTATTTGTTGTTGCAACATCAAAAGAGATTTTCATTTTCAGTCAATGGTTTAATTTGAAATTTTTATACAATGATAGATTTCAACAAAAAAATGTTTTTATTGTCGAAGTTACGGCGAACAAGAAAAATTCTAGAAGAATAATAAAACCAATATGAAAAACCAAATGGCTAAAATTTCTCATCGAAACACTTTTAAACGGGTTGAAAATGAAATTCTTCCACAGCAAAACGAACTATTATTAAATTAAATTATGTTTTCTCGGTAATTTTATGTTCCGTCAACCGTATTAATTAATATTTTACCGAACCCCCAAAAACCCTATTGATTAATAATAATTAAGACTGCGAAGGCTGGGTTTACCTAGGAAGTACTATTTGCGAACTTCAAAAAAATTCAAAAATTTCAATTAAAGTTCAAAAATTCTTACAGGATTATGCATTTTTAACAAGTATATGTTCACAGGTGATTTATATGTGTTCACCGTATTGCTACAGGAGTTTAAATGCAAATAAATTCAATTAAGGTGGTAGGACTTGAATATTCAATGGCGTTGATCTAGAATTTCAATGACACAGATGGTGTGAATTTGAAGAATTTGTCAACCTGCATGTCGGGATTGATTTATAGGTTTATTTAAGTAATTAAGTTTTAGGGTCCTAAAAGGGAAATCTTAAACAAAACAATAGTAGTGGGTCCACACTAATACTAAAGGTTCGTTAAAATATCTCCATGAATTACAGAATACTATGTTTATATTTTTTTAAATAAATATAGTAGGCCTTGACCACGATCCCACCTAATGTTAGGTAAGTGATGATGTTATAGTCGGAAACTGACGCTGGCAAAGTATTCCAAATCTTTGCTGTACCTACAACAAACGAAGTTTCAAATCCCGACCTTCAAATACTAGTCATATTTTCAATAGGATAGAGGCTAGAGAGGTAGTTAAGACCATAATAAAGTCACCTTCCATATGCTCATATTTTCAATTAAAACATTTATTTCATCAAAATATATAAAAAAATCAGAATAAAGGTTTCGGTGTGAACTAAAAAATATATATTTCTGATACGGAACCTTCGTGTACATAGTTCAACACGCTCTTGTTAAAATAGTTTTTGTGATTAATATACATTAAGATGTAATGCCTAATAGTTATCAGTATGGCATGTATTAGATGTCGCGTGTTAATTTATTAGTTAATCAAAGCTGGTTTTTTATAGGCTCTAGTAATGTTTGATTCGTTTAATACGTTTTAATGATTGTATGCTTTCAAATATATAATGAGCGGACAATACAAATTGGATGAGGAACAGTGTATTATTAAGAACAGATATTAATGAAATAAAAAGCACTCAAACATTTTTAATTCAAGTGGATTAGACACAGCTAATAATGATTTTGTTTATTAATAAGGCTAATTATTAAATCACAGTGATATCGCTGAGATTTTTTAATGTAGGAGGCCCTTATTAAAATAGCAGGGTCAAGCATATTGCCATTCTTCTTTCAGCAATTTCGGATTGTGTTCTTGGATATAAGACACTAGATTTAATACTAAGCAAACAATTACCAATCAATATTATGAACTATACATACGCGCTATTAGCCTTTGTTTAAGAAAGAGTAGAGTTGTAGATAACAAAACGGGAAGGAGAAGGAAGGGGAATGAGGCTCTTCACTTCTGCAGAACGCAGGAGTATTAAACCTGCACTTAACAAATGTGTTCTGTGTGGTATTGGTATTTTCTCGGTTGTGCCGTCCCATTTCTGCACACAATTGCATCTCGCATCACAATTGCAGCTGCTGGCTTATAGGAGACACCAGGAAAGCGACAGGTGCGTATTTATAAACCTCCTCCTACGGTACTAACAAGCACTACTAGCCATTTTTCTTGCAATAGTTCTGTCTACTATCCTAATACCTCCATTACCTTATACTCAATAAACGTACGCAGATCCTTCTCGATAAATCTTGCAGATGTTCATAAAGGTATATTTATTAGATAGTACGGTTTTATTACGATAAAGAAGTGCGCGGGGTCGCGGCCGAGGTCAAAGTTCGCGCGCACCATCGAGCGCGTTTCGACCGAGGCGGCCATTGTGCGAACGCTCTCTCCGTGACCGCGCCGCACGCTTACCGTCACGTAGAAATAAAATCGATCGCAATAACAACAATTCTTTACTATTATTGCAAACTGATACTAAATTATTAAATGTCTCTATATAATAATGAATTAACAAAAAGTTTTTTTTTTAAAGTAAACGCAATCCTAGAGAATATTATACATATATACTACAGCATCGGATCATCCTTTCACTACTGCCTCTGAGTTCCGACAATCTCCTTAATTTTCAGAGGATAATCCTTCCGCAAGTCCACTTCCACTGGGAAAGCAAACGGTGACACAATTACTGTTTCTCAAGATTCAGCTGCAGATACCTGGCAAGCATCTAAGATGTATTTATTTGAGTCGACTTGTGGCGGCAGCATCTGGCCTGGCAAGAAGTAGTGCAAGAGGGATCATCTTACGTCTGGTTTATTAAGAATTTTTCTTTTTCTCTTGAATTTTTGGGAATGTGACTCACAACATCAAGCTGAGGGCAATCAGGTGAACGGTTACACTCGTTAGTTTTTTGAATTTAATACATTAAATAAGCAATTTTCACAGTAGTAGAGCCCGCAATAATATCTGTTGCACGAATAGATCGGCTCGACCGCTGAAATACCACAACCTCACACAGAAAACATGTGAAGAAGTATCCTGCGTTTCGTGTGATGACTTCGGTGCCGAAGGCCTAATCTAGTCCTTTTCCTAATAAGGAAAAAATGGGATGGGAAAAGGATTTGACGGAGGAGGGGATGGATAGAAATAGGAAACATATTTTCTCTGTTTATCTCTTCCTCTGTCGATTAAAGGTAGGCAATGCATCTGCAACTCATTAGCTTGATGCAGATGCCAAATTTTCCATTTGGCTCGGTCGTGGAACGCTTCTCTTGCTTCTTTCATACCTACAATTCTACGCATACTTGCTCATCGATTACGGGTGTTTTTAAGCGAAAGTACTAAAAACACCCGTAATCACCAAGTTCAGTATGTCACCAATTTGGTTAATATAATTTTAGTTTTTTTAGACAAAGTAATTACTGTGTAACCGTATTCTAAAATTAGGTTAACAAATTCATATTGTTTTCATGAAAGCAGCGGGTATATTGAGTAATAATGGTTTACAAAACACCGTGTTACCCCGCACTCGTTCACCGGTTAATTACCCTGTTGTATGCAAACCGCGCGTCTGAATGAACCGTCCCGTTAAACAGAGCGTTAACTCCCATAGTTTCACAATTGAACATTCAGCCATTGGATCCGATCGGTCCTTGACTCGCGAATGTTGGCGGTGGTAGTGAAACTTTCGCTGCGAAGCGATTTTGATATGTATGGAGAGTTTTGCAACTCGAATACATCTTACTTGTTCATTAAAATAAGAGGAGAACAATAGTAATCAAAGTTGAAGATCGAACAAAAAAGCGAGGTTTTACACTGGCTAGTGACGTCATAAAAGCGGTTCATATTTCTATGATCACAACACAAGAAAAGTTACAATTAAGATTACTCGGGGAATACGTGTAGAGAACTAGTTAAACGAGCTTGTTTGATAAGAACAGAATATAGACAGAACCCTGGACCGAACTTCAGTAGGGCCTATACGACTGGTTTGACTGGACAATACTTAATATAAAATTTGTTTTTCATGGTACAGTTGTAACTGATCTGATGCTAACAGATTGCATAGTTTTTCTTTCCCATGCTTAGAAATAGTCCCAAAGTCTTTCCTATCTATTCGATTCCGTATCCTAATATGAGATCTCTTTTTACTTGAAAATATGAAAACTTCCTCATGTGTAGCGGGTGATATTCAACGGCGGTAAACAAACAGTCGGGGCCGAGGTAAAAATGGAAAAAATAACTATTAGAACCTGTAAGAGCACAGTAATTTTACGACGTCGTTAGGTGCGCTAAGTGATTTGTAGTTGTATTCCGTCGGATCCGTTAGCTCGCTCCCGACGCGGCGGCACGCCTCTTGCCTTCCGGCGGTTGTGTTTGTGGGTACACCTTTGTGTTCGCGATCTAAGACAATGCTTTTATAGACGTTAAAAGTTGATATAAATCTAGGAACTATTATTATTGTGCTATTAAATACATCTGTTGCATTTGTTTGATAGAGATAGCCTCAGTCTAATGTGAATGCTTCTTTTACTATATAATCCGTACGCTGCTAAAGTACGCTGCTGGCTAGTACACAAAATAATCAATTAACCAATTCACAATTCGAAGACGAGAGAAAAAGCACTTGTATTCATGTCCACTTTTTTTCAATGGTTTTTTTTGCCATTAGTGCATTCTTGGCAGGTGTATCTCAAGAATTACTGCATGGTATTTACATTAATCACACAATTTCATAAAAATAAAGCTTTAAAAATGTTAATCCTTTAGACAAAGAAAACATTTTTTCTACTTATTACATAGTTCAAGATAAGAAAATGTTAATATGTACTAATTACTCATTATTGTAAAGAATTCATTCGTTCATAGATTAATTTATTATCTTGGTCGGCTTGCTTTGATCTAAATTTGGTGTCCGGAAGATCAGTCCGGTTGTAAAGCGTAGGCGCGGGCGTTTCCCATACTCGCGCAATGCTGCCATCTTACCAAGAATGGTCACAACTAACATTTTTTACTATAACGTCTTGAAACTTGTTTTTACCAACCAAAAGTAAATTCAGTATTGTACATAGAATATAAGGTCAAAACATTAATTTCCTTGTATATTTTTAAGTTCAGTTTTATATGGCTATATTTATATGGCTCTGATATATCGGAAACATTACATATTATTTGTTTTTGTTTCAGTTATTATTACTACCTGCTTAAAGAACTGTCTTTACTATCTTAAGTAGAGAATATTATATTGATATATATATATAT
>DWTW01001794.1:0-11981 GCA_018246275.1 Papilio slateri
TATATATATTTAATATAATAAATAAATAAATGGGAAGAAAGCAGCTCAAACAGAGAAACAACGAAGTGTGTAGTATGCGGACATAGAAGGGCGTTGATAGGGATGGGCTAAAGGTTCGATTTTTGAAACAGTTGTAAAATTATTTTAATTTCTGTGTATAGTATTTGGGTAAATATAAGAAATCATTCAATGATAAACTAGTTTTCATATTTAAACTGCTTTATTATTTTTTGAGTAAACACTACTATATCTTTGAATATCAGCATTCGTATGTACTGTTAATAAGAGCAGGTGTTTTAAAAATGCTGTGGTGTTTCCTTACTTATTTTTTTAAATGTGATAAACTAGTGCTTAACCAAAATCAGTTAAGTATATTAGAGGAAGTAATGACAGGTTTTGTACAGATGTAAAATAACAATAAATTGTGAATATAACATAGTTTATTTACATAAATAAATAACATTGAATATACTATGAATCGCTTGTTTCTTTTTTCTCATCTGCTACCACTGGCTGTGTTTCTTGAAGTGCTAGGTCTGCCGGTGGAGCAGTTAGTGTGAAAATAACTGGTATATCTGACAACACTGGGTTACCATATTTCTCTAACAATCTTATCCATGATAGAAGAGAATCCCTTGATGATGTTCCTGTTATGTGAAAAATAATAAAATGAGGCCATTAAACACTAAATTTCCATTTCAAATGTGATAGGGTAGCAGCTGCTTGTTGGAAGACTAAAGATGTTTTATGCTTTTGTAATGGGTTGCCAACCATACTTTATACTAACGTAACTTGATAGGTTCTTTTCAAATAATAAAGCATTTTCAAAGAAAGATATACTTGAAAAATGAGAGTGATGATAATTTCCCAAATATAATTTTTTTTAACTTTGTTTCTGCAACCTCAGCTTTCACTAACCGTGAATTTACACATCCGAAAACATTCACCTAAAACATGTTGTCATCTCTGTTTTTTTATAGAGTAAGAGGGAGATAACAACATGTTTTATGTGATGTTTTTTAACGGTGTAAACTCACGGTAATAGAGATTCTGTATTGAATATGATGTGGCGAAAAGAGAGAACCAAAAATTGTTCGCGTTAAAAGCACAAAAAATATGTATTTAAGTTGATAAAAACTTTCATTTGAAAATATTTTTTTTCTAGCAGATACTTTTTCATTCTTATTGAACGGATCAAATGCCAAATAATATACGAACCCATTACACATTTCAATTACATAATATTGTGTAATATGACTTTCCTTCCCGTTTTTAAAAATAAATCATGTAACAATAAAGATTTATTTGCATAGTCCCTCCGTAGTTAGTAGTCGATAAATAGGCAGAGATTACAGATTTCCATTCTAAATCCATATATGCATAAGTGCTTGTTGGTAACCGCCACTCCTTATATAGCATTTATTTAGTAAGCACAGACAGAGTACACTTATTTTCATATTACCTGTAGCACAAACTGCAACAATTGTACCATCATCCTGTTCATGTACTGTACATTTGACTGCTGGTAATGTTGTTTTTCCTATAAACCCTGGTATACCTGGCGGCTTTTCAATATTTGATACATCTGAAAAGAGAACAATACTATGTAAAGTAAATAATGTATGAAACTTGTTTCTTATCTTAATATTGCTAGAATGGTACCCTGAACTATCAGTATTTATTTAAAATAAACTTTATGAAAGGCGAGTAGTGCTTACGTTGGCTTGGCTTTCAAAACTTATCTAAATTAGAGGGACTATTTTAATTTTTTTTAGATATATTGTTTTCTATTTATTACTATTTTAGATATAGACTAAGAAGCTGATATATTGATATCCTGTACATGTATGGTCTTAATAACCCTTCTGATGAAAATTATGTTCAGAAAACATATGTTGTAACTAATTCTAAGCATCCAATTGACAAACTATTTTCTATTTAATAATTAATTTTTGACATTTTAATTTTTCTCTTAAAAAACTTACCATCTATGTCTCTGTCGTCTTGATGTTCTGGTCTTATCTTACCGAGCAACAGGAAGTAAGTTACAACTTGATCTCTCAAGTAAACAGAGTATGGGCCCTTGATGGTTAAAGGATCATCTGGAGGCTGTTCCCCAAGTAGGAGCTGCTGAGTTCGACTCTGTGCACTTACTATCCAGGTTTTATCTAAAGATGCTTCTATCTCTTCTGTCTGACACAAAAAATGTTATGCATACCATACAAATAAAAATATCATTTTGATAGATATTACTATTATAATAAAAAACTGAAGAAGAATGTGTAGACTAAAAAAAGCTATTAAGACCAAAAATGTAAATGATTGTAGCCCAGCATATAAGAGAATATATATTGCTATATATATGCATAACTTTTATCACACTACCAACCGAAAGATATTGATTCCTATATGTAGGCCTTCCTCAAGTATCACCCAGAGATTTGGTCAATTGACTCCTGAAACCTTGACCAGATTGTCCATCTGTGTCTAATAGAAGTCTTGGGAATGGCAGGACACATATTGTCATGTTTTTTTTCAATAATCACAACTTGTTCACTTTCACTTAAACCTACATGTAGGGAGATCCTCTCCTGAAATGTAGGGAGGAATATATCCATTTGCTAACATACCTGCCATATACTTATTTTTGTGTCTGGATCCACAGATGTTATTCTCTGTATTGCTATCTTTGCTAATTCCAATGTATCATTTGGTAGCTGCTCAGGTAAATACCATGGGCTGAGGTTTTTAAACTTAGGCATCCAGTACATCATCCTCCAAAATTTACGCAATGGTATACCTCTTCTGCCAAATATATTCATAAGCGATTGTTCCATTTCAGAGTCAGGCATGACACCTGTTATAGAAATATTATATGTATAATGAAACAATTAAAAACATTAATTTCACATATTCTACCAAGATTCAAAATTCAATAGATATATTTCCCTAACTTTAGTGAAAATAAGGTGATGGTAATGACAAGGTAGACAACATAAAGGCAGGTTTAAACCTTTTCTCAGTATTATTTGTCTTCAATCAATTGATCCTTCACAGTTTTAAAGATGTTAAATAAAGTGTATCACATCCTAACTATGCACTTTTGGCACTTGCATCAGTAATGGTTTAAAATGAATAATGTCTTATACCATTATCTTCCATTTGTTCTAACAAATCGACGGCACATTGTTGTTGTTTCGGATAATGCATGAATTCAGCTTGAAAAATATTAGTTGGTATAAATTTTCCTTTAGGTAAAACATCAACTAAAGCTTTATATACTTCCAAGTCTTTTTCTACACCAAACTCTTTCATTCGTGCTAATGAGGCATAAATAAATTCTACATGTCCTCGCCGTCGAATATCATGTCCTTCGAACATCTTTATAACTTCTAAATAGGTTTCTTTATTTTTCTGCGGTTTTGTTACGTAGGGGTCGTAAACTATTGGTTTTTTTTCTGTATTTGAGCTCATCAACCGCGTTGCCACAAAACTAGAACTTGTACGCGATGTTCTTAATATATTTCCAAGCATTTTTAGGGCCATTTTTCAATTTGAATGTTAAATGTTACATTTATCACTTAATCGTAAGATTTTTAAAGCAACATTTTGAGGTTATGTTGTTTTTTCGTTTGACATATGTGGTCAATTCAATTTAACATTGTGGAAACAATAGACTATAAGGTGTCAATTTTGGTAGAAATTGTGTGGGATTTTACATCACAGTTTAGCTGCTATTATAATCTTAGTGTAAATGATATAATAATTTAATAATAAACTCCAAACATGTTCGTTCCTTTGTTTCGTTAAAATCGTGAAAAATAAAATTGATATGTTTTTGAACGCATTTATTTTATAGTCCGCGCGTAGAAACTGCCGATGAATACCCGTCTTCCTCCCCCATACTCGTTTCATTTCTGTTGGGTTGCTAATACGTTTCATTCATATCCCTCTCTTTCATTTTATTGTCTCTCTCCTTCTGGTCAAACTTTCTGTAGAGTTGAAGCCTTGAAGCGTATCAGTATTTCAGTTAAACTTATAAAATTACACAGTGAAGTAGTGTCGCGCGCTGTATTTCTCTTACGTATTTAAACACGTAAAATCAAAACTTTTACTGTACTGCAAAATATTTTTAACTGTTGTAAAACTTACACGTGTCATATTTCAATCTTAAATGTGCATAGTATTAGTGATATTCTAAGTTACTATAAAAAGAAAACATTTAAAATTAAGTTTCTGGGAGTGTGTGTGCCCAACATGTCGAAACTTTTAGTCCATAGTTTATTCTTGTTGTTAGCTTTTAATGTTATAGGTAAGTCACCATTATGATATTTATTAGAAAATGATGAAATTCAAAAAAATTATCTAACAAAAGTTCATATTTTAAAATTAAGGTGTACAAACTTAGGAATTTTAAAGATTCCGGAATTGCAAGATTTTATGCGCTTTTATTTATAATTAATTGGGTTTTAGCGAAGACGTATTCAGATACATTTTTTTTTATTCTACAACTCGACTACATAGTATGTGTTAGTGAAAGTAAAGTAATTAGTGCTCTTGAAACCATTAACAGAAAGGTTAATATTATATATTTAGTACTTTACCCGAATTTATATTTAACATACAAATATTTTTGTACTGATTGGAGAGAGTTTCGATCTATTTTTTGTTTTGTTTTGGGTAGCCGTTGCATCACATTGATGGGCACTGTTCCAATATTCCAGTCATTAATCTAATACATATTCCATTCTTACGTGGTCAAACCAATGTCGGAAAATATAAATAATTGTTAGCGCTAGGAAATATTTTATAATATTATTAATTAAATTCTGTTATATTTTCGGTTTAATTAAAAACCCATATGTTAATGCATATGTTAATTATTTGAAATTCTGGCTGTAATTTCCACTATAACGAGGGGTAGGCTGAAAACCAGCCTACCCCTAGTTATAGTGGCCAAGTCGCCAAGTTTTGCGTCGGTAGCTTTTAATGTATGATGCATACTAGAAATTACCGCATAATATTTATGATAAAAAAAAATCCTATTACGAGTGAAAACAAGAAAAAGAATAGAGGTACATTTGATAGTATAAATTAATACATGAGAGAATATACGAATATAATAAAAGGAGTAAAGGAAATAAAAACACTTATTCCTGATATCAAAAGCGAAACGTGACGGTAAACAGGGCCTAATTTTTTGAACCCAGCTTCATTGTTTGATTTATTAGTAGTCCAATAACTTTTAATATAAATTAAAAATATCAGTATTTGGTGTAATTGAAGACTTAACGTTCTAAACGGAATGCCCATTTAAGATTTTAAATGCTTTAACTTGTTGTGTTCATTAAAGGCAGAATAAGCAAGTAAAAAAAATATGTGCTTATTTTTAGTTATCATTATTTTATACGCTTACAATTTCGACTTACGATATGTTAAGATTATTAAAAAAAGACTAAGCGGTGGATTATAGATCGGGTTTATAACTCTTAACATAAAGCAGAACAGCAGGACGTATTCGTCTTCCCTCCCTGCCCTTTTCCCACTTTATGTGGGGGAGGTACAGTACGACCGAAATCCATACTGTAATAGGTTTTGGCTATAGTTTTACGGCCGGCCGCCTGCCTGACGCCAACCCTCCTCGGGAATATTTATGAAATATTAATAGATTATCGAAATAATTTAGGTACTAATATTTTTTTTAATCATGTCCAACCAAGCTTAAACTTGGTTGGACAATAGTGGAATGGCGGATTCGAACCCACGACTATGTTGTACATGTTTCGCAGTCCATACCCTTAACCATTAGGCTATTGGACGTAGGTCTCCCCTAAAGATCGAAAAAAGTCCTTTAATGCTCTTATCTAATGGGATCCCTCAACCTTGATCAAATAGTCGGCTCACCTTGTGAAAGATCGACCTACGCTGCGTTGTCCTGTATTTTGCTCCCATTTTAGAACTTTCTGGTCCCATTGGCCATCCGTTTTACGAGCAAAGTTGGCATTTAAGTTTATTATTTCATCCAAACCATCTCCGTTATTGAATCTGTAATAAAATCTACGATCTCATGACCATCCATTAATTACTATTTAGAAACGTATTCATGCTATACATAAGTTATAAAAACATTTTAAAGTTCGAAGTAGGAAGTTTGTACATATTTTTTCGAACCTGAGTTTTGATACTTACTGTACTGCATACTACTTTATTTTTCTTTTGAAAAGTTTACTGATTTAAATGGCAACACGTAAGTATATAAATTAACAACAGTGATAAATAATATTTATTTAAAGAGGTTCATGTATTATGTTTTACAAAAACAAATCCACCAGTGACGCCTGAATACTATGTATGTTCTTCCTGGAGAAAGGGGAAGAAGATTGGACGGGCAGGGGATGAATAGGAAAAGAAAATATCCTTTTTCCTGTCTATCTACTCTCCACTATTTACTAAATGCAGGCAACGGTCACATAACATCAGGTGAACCGCTTGCCCGTTTGACACCTTACCCCATACAAAAAGGTTTATTATTTTTATTAATATAATAATTAATATCACAAGATATAGTAACAAATGGAGAATCAGATCTGAACCAACTAATAGAAGGAACAATTACCAGTTATGAGTTCAATCATCTTACATCTAATATGTCTACGATTACATTTTATTTATCTGCCAATATTTTTTCTGCTTCGAATGGCTGCAGATAATGTATGAGTCGCAGAAGCTCTTGCCATTAGTCTTAATGCATGTAACAGAAAGCACCAGCAGCATGCGAACAGCTTCTCATCAAGAGTATTAAGTCTTAAATGTGAGATCTAATTATTTGTTTATTTCTTATAATGGGCAAAGCAGACACTCATTAGTACAAGCTATCTGAAAATTCAACTGAAGGCTGTTAGAGTGTAGTTGAAATGTTTAAATACAGGGGTACCAGTTACCCCTTGTCCTAGGTGTACGACAAACTCGACGGTGCGACGCGACGCGATATGACGCGATGTGACGCAACACGAAAATGTGGAAAAATGTGTTTGTAGTCTGCATTGCCGTCATTATCAGTCGCGCGTTAAGTCGGTCATAGGTATATCACGTCGCATCGACAACCGGTTACTTTCAATTCTTTATTTATTTGCGAGCGACATTTATTGCTAGAGGTTGTCTTTGGCCATCTTTCTAGTCGTCATCTTTAAAAGTTCAATGCTGATCAAAGGTATTTTCGAGCAGGGGCACAGAGAACTTGCAGCACGTGCAGCACGTGCTGCACAGCCAGCTACATATCTGTCACTGTAAACATCTACTACAACTACATGAACTGTGCACATATTCAGTATCGATCATACACTGAAGTCGTAGTTCAATTTTTTTTCGCTTGATTGAATACGATTGATATAAGAAAAATGACATTTGTTTGCATCTCTATGTATTCGTATTAACATTTTCAATGAAAAAGTAAGATTTAAAGTTATGTTTAAACTGTTATTTTTGATCGAGGATTGAAAGAGTTATGCCGTTGCCACAAAAATCTAAACTAAAAATAATGGAGTACCTACCATGCTTACTATTTTTTTAATCTCTGCTATGTCAAATAGGACTTGAGATTAAGTTTTGTATTACAAAAGTATACTTTATATTACAAAAAATGTACTATAAAAATACATTTGTATATATAAAGCAAATTAAGAAGGTGGCTGCTTTTAATTGGATACATACTTTTAATGGGTAAATTCTGAAACTATTAAATCAAGTATGAAAATTTATTCATTTTCATTTTTCATTTTTTTATTATTATCGTGTAATAATAAAAATCACCCGGGCGACTCCGAGCACGAATAGCTCGTAGGTATAATGTTAGCATATTAAAGAGCGATTAAACATCACGATAAAAATAATTTGGCATAAATGCTTTTGAACCTGTGAATTTGAATGTGTTCTAATGTCGCGGTTCTTTAGAAGGAAATATCATGTTCCTTACTTCCACAAAAATGATCATGCGATAATAATCTTCGTAAAATTTGTTAATTTATTCAAATTTCACAAAACGTTCGCTCGTGAATGAATTTCGTGAGTTGTAACACCTGTGCAAATTCGTTTGTTCTGTGTTTTAAACAAATAATACGGATTCCCCGCGCATAATTATACCGCTGATTGATTCCACAATACACAACGGGCGGCAGTTGATACTTGTTTTAAATTAATTTTATTGAAACTACATTACAATAATGAAAGTTGATAAATATTTTTTCTGAAGTGCATTAATATCTTTTATTTGTTTGTATAAAGGAATATTTGTTATTCCAAAGTAAATAAACAAAGCGCATGTCTTGAAGAAATAACTATTGTCTTTAAATATCTAATCATCGAGACGCGCACCATTAGACGGCTCAAGGTCACTCAAAGGCAAAGGAGAGGACAATGCTCGGAGTCTCTTTGCGAGATCGCATCAGAAATGATATGATCCGTAGCAGATCCAAAGTTACCGACATTGCCCGAAGAATTGCAAAACTTAAGTGGCAATGGGCCGGACACTGATGGTCGATAGGGCTGAAAGGCCCTGGAGTGGCGGCCACATACAGGTCTACGTAGCGTTGGTAGGCCTCCCACAAGATGCATCGACGATCTTGTCAAAGTGACGAGAGTCCACTGGATGAGGGTGACCGATCTGTGTGGCGATCAATGGGGGAGGCCTACGTCCAGCTGTGGTCGACTATCGGCTGAAAAGAAGAATCGACGAGACTAATACACCTATAATAATAATACTATGTGATATTCCGGCTTATTTAAATACCTACTATACAGGGTGTCCCACTGCGATGCTACATCCAGGCGAAGTACCTTAAATTTTGTAGATACTCGTAGGAAGTTTTAACTAACTAATTATTAACAAAATGGACATTAATTTTCGGGAAATAAATGACTACGATATGATACATGTTGCCGTTAAATGAAATTTTTAAAGGTAATGTTTAATTTCATGGTCTTCCTTTTATCTAACATACTATGTTGTATGGAGAAAAGCAGTATTTATGATTAAAGCTTTTGATTTTTATCTAAAAGAAAAATACATGTATTTTTCTTTTCACGTTTTGCAGGCCCCCTTTTCCGTTCAAACAAGAGATTGCTTATAAATATTTAAATGCAGTTCAAATTCTTTTTAAAATTAAAATGAAGTCTCCTTTAAGTAAGGCTTCGAATATACAATATTTAAGGTACTTTGCCTGGATGTGGTATGGCCGTGGGACAACCTGTATACCAAGGTATCGTTCAGTTCATAATATTACTTCAACTACTTCCTGATAATTACTCTAAACTTAACGATAACGACTTAGACTCTTTGTTGGGTAATAATGGGCCCGTATGTATAAGCTACTGTTATAAGTACAGTTTAGAACGCATTAACGTCCGCGGGCGTCCGGGACGATTCTTTACAAAAGTCGGGATGAAGTCAGCGGCCCGTGCAAAAAGTTATCCCATCTGGGAGTGATGACAAATGATCCCGGTCGGGTGCGGGGACATCAGTGAGATGGCCGATTTGGTTCGCGATTATTCTTCGGTTTATATGTCAGGGAAGATACCCCTTGGGAAGCAGATTTCAAAGTGAGACCGATACGCGTGCCATGATGAAATATTTGCTTTGTTAAGGGTTGAAATCTCTTTGCTTATGCAAAAAAAATATATTTATGTTATCTATAAAAGACCATTATAGAGAGATAAAGACCATTGACAGATCTATCAATGCACAGCCGAAACTATAGCTTCCTTTTTATAATGTAAGCGAACGCTATAAAAAATTTTTAGAAATTCAACCTCCAAGGGTGAAATACCGTATTTTACATTCTTCAATTTGAAGATTGAAATAACCAAACGGGCCGTGGTTAGACTCTCTCGGAGACACATAAATAGCAATGCTAGTCGCGTATCAAGTGACGTACTTAACTAACATGTAGATTCCTTTCAACAGTTCCTATGTATTTACTCTATTTAGATTTGTGTCGATCATCTAACTTAGGTTAATGGTATGACATGAAACTGTTTCAAATCCCTTGGACTGTGTACTATCACAATTGTTTATAATCTACATTAAATGTTAAAGTAACGAAAGATATTACTTGATATCTAGATGACGGAAAGGAAGAGTCTGTGTATATTTTCCTTGACCTGTAATTTTATTTGCAGTATTGGCCGCCAAAATAGGTGTATCATAAGATAAGATAAGATTAAGGTTCATTTGATAATCGTAGTGAGATTTGCAATCTGTTACGTTCTGTTTGAGCGTACTCGAAAGAGGAATTTTCCGCTCTTTATCTTGAGTGGACACCGTGAGCGACTTATTGTGATATATCAAGGAGGGTTGTCATTGAATGTTATTAGTTATTCACTGCTTAAGCGAATATCAGTAATATAATTCCTAACATGATAATAACTCTTCCTGATGACCTGATTTTTTAGATTAAGTAATTACGGATATGTGTAATAATTTTAAACTTACCCGTATTCTTCGGAAAATAAACCAGCTGGTTTACCGATGTTATCTTTGTGTGTGAATGTACCAATGTGACGAATTTACAAATTAGGTTGTGTTTCATACCGTTGTAATTCGTTTTGTTAGTTCCCATAGCGGTAAAGGCTTTGGATATTGTTAAATTCATACCCATACATTGTAACAGGACTTCGGCGGCATTGTCCCGGGAATTGGATTTATGTTCTTCGTGGGATTATAGTCGGTTATTAGTGACACGAAACCCGGTCTAAGATTTCTAAGGATTAACCCGACTTAATTTAAGACGAGGCGCTTTATGCCCCGCCTTGTCACCGCAGCGTCCAATTGCTAAATTAATTATTTAGGCCAAACATAATACGGACGAAAATGGAATCTCGACATACAATTTAATACCATGCTAGGTGAAATTGAAATCACTGATCAAAATTGGTACAAGACAATTTAGCACAATAAGTTTTGGAAGCGAATTATATTATGTGTATTGAATTCGAAGATACGATAGATAGTAACGCCCCGGGTTACTAGAAAGTGGAAAACATTTTCAATTGGAACGTACACGTAATCTTTCATCTTCTTCAATTGAAAAGAACTTAAATTGGAACGAACGCATAATCTTTCATTTTCTTAACATCCAAACATCTTAACCTTTATTCCTATTTCGACTACACCGTGCTTATCTATCTCAGTATAAGAAGGAATAGCCTTTCATTTTGCAGGGATGGAGCACTAAATGGTAGAGGCGTGAGTAAAGCAGATAACTCATTACTTATAAGCTAATAACATAATCTAATGATCGCGGGTTTAATTCTCAGCATGAATTAATAGTAAATATAAATCAGGAATAATGGTTAATTTTTTTAACGTTATTCTTATATTTTATATCAGGTTTTTATAATAATTGCGTAATATTTTTTTTCAATACAAATTAAATTGCTTTGAACATTCTACATTAATAAAAAAAATAATGCAATACAGTTTTCATCTTTATAAATCGATGTGGATAGAAAATCGCTACCAATATTTCCGCCAAGTGTAAAGAAATGTAGACTATTTTAATTTAAAACAATACAACATGCAACACAATACTAGAATATATAGGTGTAAACGACCAACGGAGATCTCATTGTATTGCGGTCAATCGTTTTCGTTACCACCTATGTGCAGTCGGCATCAAATAACTTATAAGAAAAACAAACTTATACATCATATTCTATTAAAAGTTATTCATTGTAAAATTGTAAAATATCCATATTAACATAAAATCAACCATATTGTACCTCATAGGCAAGCAGGTCACCTTCAAAGGAGCTGTCCAACGTATTTTCAGTTATATATAATTTAGATATGCATCGTCGTCGTCGTCGTTTCAGCCAATATTCGTCCACTGCTGAACGTTGGCCTCCCCTATTGATCGCCACAGTGATCGGTCCCCTGCCGCCCTCATCCAGTGAGCTCCCGCAACCTTGACCAGATCATCGGTCCA
>DWTW01001795.1:0-11980 GCA_018246275.1 Papilio slateri
GGTTAAGGCGTTGGACTGCTAATCCAATGTGCTCTGCACGCGTGGGTTCGAATCCCATCCTCGTCGATTACTTTTAGTTTTCATATAGGAAAGTAGTTTCTTCTTTTCAAATGTAAACTGTGCTATAACCGAATTATTACGAATTCCAATTCCACTATTAGTATTTATTGGTAAGTGTTTTTTACCGTGAATAAACTTCCTCTTCTAAAAGTATACTTCAAAGTAGTATACTTAAAATATTCGTCAAAGTCTAATAATTATTTCTCAAATAGTATACTTTAAACCTAAGGAACTTAGGTAATACATCGCTATAGCCGAAAATTCGTGCAAAGAGATTTAACAAGGCATATTTAAGTAAATAGATTTACAGATTAGTCCCTCAAGGTAGGACCTTTCAAAAGGGTTACTTCGACCCTCTCTCGAACGAGGAGGTACCGTGTCCGGAATTTTAAGTTTTTAATCAAAAGGTAAAGGTATGGAGTACGGGCCATCAAGAAATACGAATATGTTAATCAAACATGCATCTTTCATGCATTTAATATGATCATGGCACACCTTTTACGATTTTTAGAACTGTTTTTTTTTATATAGCAGAAGGGGTCAAACGACAAGCGGATCGTCAAATATACAAGTCATCACCGACACCCATGATCATCTTTAATACAGGAGGAACTCCAGATGCGTTGTCGGCCTCTTCTTGAAGAATCTTAAGTCGTATTGGTTTGGAAATATTGCTGGCAAAAGATCATTCCACAAAGCGGTTGGGCGAGGCAGGATATTAAACGAAAACCGCATGGTAGTGAAATGCCTAGTAAAAATAAATATACGATTCTATCCATTTGGTAACAACTTCCATATCAATTTACACTTACCAAGCACTTTCTCAGGGTTAAGGCAGAGTCATATTTTCAATTGGCGCGATCCTGGCACATCTCTCTAGATTTTTCATCCATTCATCTACGTATACACGCTCTTTGATTACGGGTACGGTTAACCGTGAGTTAACACTGCTGAAAACATTTACAAACATATTGTCATCTCTGTTTTTTCTATAAAGAAAATATCGTCTTTTCTTATGGAAGACTGTGGCAAACGAGCAAGCAGTTACCTGGTGTTAAGTGACCGCTATCCATGGGCACCCACAACAAGCTAATGAGTTGCAGATGCGTTTCGTATCTTTAATGGCAGAGGAGGGGGTAAACAGAAAAATGACATTTCCATTTCATTCATTCCATTCCCTCACCCCGTCAAATCCTCTTCCCGCTCCCATCATTTTCTTATTAGAAAAGGATTGGATGGGGAAGAGGCCTCCGGCACCCCACTCATCAGACGAAACGCAGAATACTTCTACTTCACGCCAGTCTTCTGTGTGGTCGTGGCATTTCACCGGTCGAGCCAGCTCACTGGTGCAACAGATGTTGTTGTTGCGGGCTCTACCACTGTTGAAACACAGTTTCTTTAGTATGTAATTACTTTGATCGGTGTAAATTCATCTAGAAAGTACCCCTACCAAGTGCCACTCACATTTGCAGCATGCACATGTCAACTCCATTTATCTTTCCACCACGTACGACCCTTCGAAGTATACCTTTCAAGTAGTACCAACAACTTTTTAAACATATAGAATTCAAATAAAACACTATAGAATATAGAAAAAAATATTTATTTTTAAATTATACAATTTTAGAATTAAAATAAAAATGAATACTGTTACAATTAGAGGTTTATATTTTCAAATTAACCTAATGGCACAACTAATATAAGACTGATTCATTTGTTATTCCGTACGTTGTACCTTAGGGGTACGAAAACCTTTGTCAGTTCAAATTCATTCCTTTATCGAGTCGTAGACACTTGGTACCTTTTGTAACTAAAGCACTAATCAGACAACTGCATGTAAAATTATACTTAATATGACAACAAGGTTCAAAATAGTAAACACTACGAGCCATAATGACGTTCGAAATCTTATATATGATCTATCTTATTGTCTGTGTCCGTGGTGCAAGCAAATGTCGACTTTAAGGTGACAAACCTTTTTTTACCCCGACTGTAGTCGTATTGACTAGGCCAGTGGTGGATTTCCAGTCTTGGCCGCCCTAAGCCCTAGGTCATCTAGTAAGTACAAAAGTGTTTTAGGAAGATTATTGTTATACGATGCGGTGCGGTGCGGCTCGCCGCAATGTGCGCGAGCCTTTAGAATATTTACGTGCTTTGAGTTATTTCTTGTTACCATCAGTGAATTTTATGTCACGATTGGCCGCCCTAGGCCCTCCTGTACCTTAGGGAAAATCTGCCACTGGACTAGGCCATTAAATATGTTTACTATGTTTTTTTTAGTGCTTTAGTTTCATAAAGTACTAAGTGTCTACGACTTCATAAAGGAATGATTTTGATAACTGACAAAGGTTTTCGTACCCCGAGTGTACTTGGACTATGACAGACATACATTTGAGCAAAAGAAACGTCGCTTTGTGAACTAAAGTTTAATTAACAAATAAAATTCAATACGTTTTGTATATTACTTACTTAATTAATTAAATACTTATTTAATTAATTAATTTATATGACATGTCGACAGCATATGTATTAAAAAAAGATGTAGTATAAAATCAGTTCTCATATATATGCCAATAAAAGATCAAACAAATTTCATAATAAATGACAGCGAATTTTAAAATTTGATATTTTAATTACAATTAAGTGCAAAAACTCTCAAAATTACTAAATGATTTAATCACAAAAAATGTATTTAAATTATTTTTGTATATTTATAATATACAGCAACAAATACGAATTGTAGAAAAACAAACATTGTATTTGACGGATTTAGTTAAATACGTTTATTATATTATTTTCAAAATATCTAAGATAAATTCTATCAATATATTTTATATCAAATTTATTAAAGTTAGACCTTTGGACGGCAGCAAGTCGCTAAGTGCGCGCCGAGGACGGCGTTGGGGAGTCCTACAGCTAGGGGACCAGCAGAGGACTGCTGTAGGCTGACGATTATCGTCCCTTTTGATAAATTAAGGTACATCAGAGTTATCTTATCTTATCCCTTTCGTATAATAAAAGTCCCCGCCGCGTCTAAACGCGATAAACACGAAAACGACTTCATGGAATTTGATACGGATTTCACCAAGAGATGGAGTGGTTCATCAGGAAGGGTTTGAATATATAATTCAATAAGGTTTTGTGTTATCTGAAATATGACGATCATTGTTTGAGGAGGGCGTAATAAGCGAGTACGATAATTACGACAAAAAAATGTTGACGCGCTCGCAGCGTTACGTGCGAGAAGACCGGGACGGTTATTTTATACATACATAATTTTTTGTATATATATAATTTGAAATAAAATAATCAATAAATACACAATCAGATCTTATTGAAGAGTATTATTTTACTATTTACTTAATATTAATTTTTATACCTTTAGTGATAGTACTGTAGACAAATTAAAAGACATTTTCCCGTGTATTCGTGGTGTCGAGGATTAATAAATCGTAATGTATAAAATGGCCGGGTCAGTGTTCGCCCGCGACGACCTCCGACACTAGTCAAGGGATCTTCTAACCTCTAATGAAATCTTGTATAATGTTTGTAATTTGGTCCAACTAGAAAAGTAAGGACATTTTTATATCGATAAATACATCATTTTTTATATTTTGAAGTTTTCAACTATACTAATCGACTTCGGTCGCAGTGTGCCGACCCCACATAGAGTGGGAAAGGGGCGGGAGGAAAAAAAATGAAATTTTCAGGCTATCTTCATTAAGACAGCGGGTGACCCTGTGAAGCAATCGCATCAAGTGACCTAGCTTATAGCTAACTAGATAGTTTTTTTAAATTAACTCTTGATATGATCATTTGAAGAGATTTTTTTGTAACCTGTTACACCCTGAAATACATGAAATATTTAGATAAGCAGTCACCGTCAGATTTTGAACTTCGATTCTTTACAATCGCTTTAGCGATATTATTAATGAAGAAAAACTATGAACTGAACGAGTCATTTGACTTGTTGTTGCTTGATAATTTATAAACTTTCGAAATCTAATCGTCAAATTGTAAACTGATATTTTGCTTGCCTTAGACAATTATAGGTTACATTTGTTAGGTTGGACATCATTTTATCATAGAAAAAAATGATTTGTTACGTTTGACATGATTTGTTAAATTGTAAATGGTTACTTCAGTTCACAATTTTCCGTCAGTTTATAATATGCCGGTCACACTTACGTTACAATGTTAAGACACCAATGTTATAAAAAACACCACTACAGTAGACCGTCGGTGAAAAGTTCGGATTTAACGGAACAGACTTTTTAATTTATCTTTAATCCCTCGATAGAATTAGTAAAAGTCGTAATGTAATAAAGAATTACCGAACTTTTGTTATTTACAAACCCCGAACACTAATCTTCTCAAAAGAAATGTCTAAAAATATCTATGTAATTTGTAAAAATAATGTAAATACGATAAAATATGAAAAGGAATACAAATGTCTTCACTGGTTAATCAGATTATAATACAAGACTATTGAACCCTATCTAATTAATCTATCTTCTTGAATACTATTCCATGAATTTGACCATGCACTATACTAATCAGATTTAAACTGTGGCCTGATGAGATACAAGAAAACACACACAAAAAGGTTTATCTGACAATAATCAGTCATAAAATTACAAATCGATATTTCGATTATCAACATCGATTAACACGCGTTAATAATTAATCGATATGTTGATTATTTATAATCGATTACCTCTCGTTTTCATTTTTTGTTTTACTCGAATCATCGTTACTATGAACGGCATCAAAATCTGACAGCCGACCTATATTGTGAGCAATCCTTGAGCAATTCAGTCTGGTCAACGGGTCTTTGTAGAAAACTATAATTACTAATCGTGCAGCACAACATGAGACCTCCGCTGACGTCACAGTTGTTACAACAAAGTTACATCATGAGATAACGCAAGAGTAACTAACATGGTACATCTGCATCGGTTACTGTGGAAACAAAAAACGCAACTGGGAAGTTAGATGTGAGCGAGCGAGTCTCATGTTATTGTACACGTATAATGTCCACTTTGAGCTTCTCCCACTTGTTTCCGTGGCAACATTGCTTCAATACAGCATGATCGCTCCGTTCACCTTCTCCTCGAGAGCTGGGGCTATCGTGTCGGCGTCTCTGCCGTCCGCCATGGCTATGAGGATGCAGACATTGTTGATGAACGCCGAGATAGCTGCCGCTACCACTAGCCTGCAATTGTAGAAGATAGAAATTAAGAATTGATGTAAATAGCAATTAAATAAGACTCTTAATGGAGTTACTGAAATATACAAAAGCAGTACTAATCACTCGCCACTGAGCACTTTAACAGTGGTAGAGCCCGCAACAACATTTGTAGTACGAACGGGCCGATTCGACCATTGAAATACCACGACCTCACAGAAGAAACCTAAAATAGAGTGAAGTAGAGGTGTCAGAAGGAGATCCAATTTGCGGACGGGGAATGGATGAGTAGAAAAGGGAAATATCGTTTTTCTTCTCTATATCCTCAGTCCAATAAAGGTAGGCAACGCATCTGCGATTCATTTACTTGTTGCGGATGTAGCGGTCATTTAATATAAGGTCACTCGATTGCTCGTTTGCCACCCTCTTACATAAAAAAAATATAAAACCTGAAAAGTGACTGAAAAGTGAGGTAGCGAAGGTACTGTCATTTGAAAATTTTGAAAAAAAAAAGTAATCACATATTATTTCACACTGGAAATGAAAACATGACTTGGCTCGTCAATATGTTATTGTAAATTCTTTTTTTATGAAAGGATATAACATTATATTGTTATTAATGTTATGTGGCGCCATCTTACAACATTTTGTTATACCAATAGGTTATCAACCAACGGTAGTGAAATTACCATAAAAATTTACAAGATGGCGCTTACGATATAATGCTCTGTCATAAGACTGACATCAAAAATGTACTATATCACTATCAAATTTATAAATAAAATAGGTATTTTTTGATTTAACAGTTTTATTGAAAAAAAGATAATAATGACGAGATAATGTACTAAAGTCCTAATAATTAAAAAAAAACTATTTTATTCACAAGAAATGTTTTATCTTTTGTTTCTGTAAGTCTCCAATAAATATATATTTACCAAAACGAGATGCCCAAATCGGCCATGCCGTCAGAGGACCACGTGTTGGCCAGGTCCTCTTCAGACATCACGTTGTGCTGCAGCCGCAGGAAGTACTCCGTCAGCCACACCGCCGTGGCCCCCATAGCGAACAGCACTGGGAAGAGATGAAGAAAACGATATTCAACTTCGAAATACCATCATAGTGAAACGTGTTGTCGACATTCAGAGACTAGGCTTATCGCCAATAGCCAAACGTTCGTTTGTACTTTTACTTTTACAGCCTATTTTTTTCCTACGAAGGAGGTGGCAAACGACCAAACGAGTCACCTGATATTAAGTGACCGCTACCCATAGGCCAAGCTAATGAGTTGCAGATGAGCTACCTACATTCAATGGAGGAGGGAATAAACAGGAAAAAGAATATTTCTTTTCCTGTCCATACTCTACCCCGTTAAGTCCTCTTCCCCTTCCCATCCTTTCCTGATTGCTAAGGATGGGAAGGAGAAGAGGACTGGATTTGGCAGTATAATTCTACTTCACGCTTGCCTTCTGTGAGGTCGTCGTATTTCGCCGTTCGAGCCGGCCCAATCGTGCAACAGATGTTGTTGTGGGGGCTCTGCCACTAAAAAACCTTACCCTATCTGGGTAGATAAAGAAGTGAATCGCTATCTGAATGACACTAAACTTTAACTTTATAATGTTAACTACATTATCAACGTAGAAGATTTGCAAAATCTTCTGGATGCAGGCCTTTACATGAGTCACCATAAAAGCCGGCCCTTTGATACCCTCAGCCAGTGGGTTCCTGCAACCTTGACGTCGGTCCATCGTGTAGTACCTACGCTAGGCGACCTGTACGTAGATGTATTGGTTCGGCCGCATGTTCTCCGCGCAATGTGTCCAGCATCGCACATGACTGTTATAGCTTGCCTGCAGCAGAGTTGCATATGAGCAGCGGCCGGGGCGAGCATCTCGCGCGCGAGGCGGACGCGAGCGCGGCTAGAACGCAGCCCCCGCCCGCCGCCGCCAGCGCCACGCCCAACTGCGCCGCCGTGCCGCACCATGCCCAGCGCCGCGCTGGGTGTGTACCCGCCCTCACTGGAAAGAATACAGTTTTATTAAGTCATTCTGCATATTTAATAAGTCACTACAGTACTCGCCTTGGCTAGCTAATAATACATACTACTCACGGTATTATTTTATTAACAATAAAACAATTCACAAGATCTATAGTTCATTACAATATTTGCATTTGTTAGAGAAGATCTTCAAATAATTCGAATTAGCTCTAAATAATAAAAGATCCATTTTGAACTGTCAAAATAGACTTGTTATTGTGTCCGTCCGATAGACGCTAGCGCTGAGCGGAACAACTAGGAACGAAATACTTTACCAACGGCTAGATTCTGGTGCACAACATATACAAATAATGAATTTAGGCGTAATAAAGAAATAGAAGCGAGACGTTGGCTTTCATTGTTTTTAATTTTCCTTATGATTCATAAAGATTTTTTTAGCATTTCCTCGCTACTAAAGCATGCCTGTTGTGACGGGTATAATATGAATTGGTTCAAGCAAATAAGATTCAATGTTTACAAAATACGATACAAAAAAGAAACCGCTTGACTCACCGCTAAAATCATAATACCGTCGTCCAACTCCGGCGTTCAGGGCCTTGCGCCCTTCAAACAGTCCAAAGCTAATCTGTCCTTCAGACACCAAAGGGTTAGAAGCCCTCCTGGCCCTAGCATCGACCCAGTGGGTCGTCCCAAGGGAGCCTACGATCAGGGCTATGCACAGACAGGACCCGAAAAATGTCGCAAAGATCATCGAACGTTTGAATAGATTCAACTTCATTTTGATTCACAAGGCACAGATTAAACACTTTCACTTAGTTCGTCTGTTCACCACTAGATGGCGTTACGTCACATGTTCTCCAAAGAGGTTTTATATGCGCCTCTTGTTTTCTAATTGTCACAATAGAACTTTCGATGTGCGCGCATTGTGACCGAATACGTTTTTCGTAGCAGACTTTTCCTTTTACTCTCACGGTGTTCAAAGAAAATCTGAAACGATAAAATGGCGTGTTAAGTATTTTTTTACAAAAGAAGCAAGCGGTTCACTCGATATTAAGTGACCGCTTCCGATACGCATCTGCAACACATGCCAATGAGTTGCAGATGCGTTGCCTACCTATGGGCAGATGAGGTGACAAAGGATATTTCCTTTTCCTATCTATCCCCTCCTCCGTCAAATCCTCTTTCCCTTTCCATCCTTTCCTTGTCATAAAAGAATAGGAAGGGGAAACGGACTATGATAAGGCCTCCGGCACCTACTTATCAGGCGAAACACAGAAATTAGGTACTTCTACTTCACGCCTGTCTTCCGTGAGGTCGTGGTATTTCACCGGTCGAGCCGGCCCATTCGTGGAACAGATGTTGTTGCGGGCTGTACCACAGTTAGTTAATAGTCATTTATACTTATATACATTTTTATTAGCAGAGCTGGTTCGTGAAGTATCAGGCCGCTTCTCCTCCACGGAAACTTTAACTTCTTAGAGTCAGAGACCCATGAAATTGTAACTGATATTGAAGAATAAAAGTTTTAATGTCCCAAATCTCACGTGTGTCCAATATTCTGAAGAATGTTCCCGAAATGTTCGCTTCACTTTTTATTATATAGATTAAATGTGTAAAAATCAGTTTTATTCAATGATTAATCTCATCTTAAATGCACATAACCGACTTAATGTCAAGTTTATACGTGTTACACAATATTGAATTATAAGTAGAATGTAGCGATGCAGAGTGGAACCGGTTCGCCGGGTGTTTGACGAACGATACAGAAATGTACATGTGTCTAACAGATGATTCTTTTTTTATGAAGATGCACTGACACCCTAGATCAATTAGACAGTTAATAGCCTAATTTTTTTATTAACAATAGATGTATTTTATTCTTACGGACAATAAACTTGCAAGAAAATCATGGCTAATGTATGAATATACACTTAATTTTCCTATCACTTTTGGGGTTAAAATCGTGAATTGACAAATACTTTTATTACAATAGTTCAGTTTAAAATGAACTTTATGCTTAATATATAATAATACAATAATCGATTAGAGGCATCTCGAGACATCGGTGAAAGCGCGCAATCGAGTCAAAATAAAGCGAAAACAAACCAAACCGATTTCAATAATCTACGATGGACTACCGGAACATCGAAACAATTGCATAACAGCCAAATTCAATCGTACTGCAATAACAATAGAGTGTATATTCTACTGATGTAAACATAGATAATAAAATAAACAAAACACAATACTATTATATAATGCACTAATGAAACTAATATAAATATATTATCTATTATAATTTACAAAAAAATATGAATCGCTTCTGTATTACCTTGATGTCTTTTTAAACATTTACGATTAGTAGTTCAGCGAAGGTCAGGATCAACTAACGTTAACTTCCAAAGAGAAGGGGGGTAAATATAAGCAAACAAATACATTAGCAAAGCCGCCTTTAACTAAGGGGTGTAGGCAGAGATTCCCGATTTTCATTTGTCACGATGCTGGCACACCTCTCTCTCTCGCATCTCTCTTCTACATCCACACATGCTCATTGGTTATGGGTACCTTTAACACCACCTTTCTTTAGTATATCATAAATCTGGACGATATATCGCCTAGGACGACCCATACCAACACGGCGGCTTATGTTCGTGACATGAATATCTCTCGTCAATCTTTATTAATTTCTTTCAATGAGGGAACAAGGGATACTGATTAAGGCTGTGTCTAACTACACTAGATGGCAGTAACATATTAGGTCATTTAGTCGACAGTCGACACTTGATTAGTGTTGGTGGGAGCATATTATATCAATACGCAGGAATATTCTGCCGTCTATTTGGCTATCTGACAACGTGTTCCAATCCTTTGCTAATGAACGAATGAAAAAATGAACGAGTGAATGAATGAAATTTCAGATAGAATTGGAATGTTGCTCTCTTATTCATATCAAACAACTTGTATTATTAATTTAACAAAATTGTACGTTATTCCCGAGAACTTAAGGCATGAAATGCTTTCGAAACATTCATTAACTGCTTCTGTTTAAAATGTTCTAAGAGACTATATTCAAAATTAAACTTTAACTCAATAAAATAGAATATAAAATCGCAATAGCATCGGTCGTATAAAGTGCAATGTATTCAATTAACCCCGTACCACACTGACTCGTTTCTCTACCTACCCACAATGACATAGTTACGTACCATAACGTTTATCGTCGTCTCTATCGATAAAATAATCGCCTGTAATCTAAACCGGTTCAGGTTTTAGAGTGCATAATATAGGCAAGACTTTTAAAACTCCTTGTTACTTCACTGACTTTTTTGGAGATTCATTTATCTCAATTATGACTTTAAAGGCATAATATAAATATTGTTTAGCGAAAGCAGCTATTGCACCGGGAGAATGGGTAAGTATACGAATAACAATACCTCAGAATACGAATTCTATTTTTTAGAAGAAGGAAAATAACATAATTAGGACCAAAACGCCGTGGAGCCCGACAGAGGAAATGAAGCTCTTCGAGAGGGATCTTGCTGAGAGAAATTTGAACCAAGCAATGGCCCAGGACCGCTGTCGTTGGAGGAGAGAGACCAGGAGAGCCGACCCCAAATAAAAACGAGAAAAGGCTAATTGAAGAAGGAGGAAGAGGAAGGAAAACGAGTTAGCGACTTGGTGTTAAGTGATCACTCCATAAACAACTACAACAACTAAAAGAGTTGCAGATGTTTTGCCAATATAGGATTGATAACGAGAAAAGGGATTCAATTCAGCGAAGTAGTTAATGGCTTCGGTTTTAGTGACTATTGGGCATATATTGAGTGACGTCAAAAAACTCATCATTTCCGCAAGTAACAATGACCTTAAACCGCGATGCCACCCATGAGTGCAGCCAGCCATGCTTGACCCTTGCTCCCTCTAGCGTGACTATCAAGCCGGACGATCACCTAACGTAAGTAGACAGACCACAGTTCTCAAAACATTGAAAAATATTACTACTTTTTCACTCAATGGGTTAAGATATACATAGCGCGGTTTTTAACTACATTTTTCACCTCCGTCCAGGAACTTTTTAAAGATCAGATGCATTTCTTTCTTACAAAAAATAGCCACAGAATCTTTTACTGATAGACGATCGGAATGCATGAGATCCAGTGCAACAAAGAGATAATATTCTTGATCCCCTCGCGTCAGTTTTAAGCGACCAACTTACACAACAACAGGCAATCTTAACAGCCGAAAAGAATCGACGTTTGTTTGTATTATGCGTGTAGATAGAACTCCATTTTTAGAATACTGCGCGCGAAAGTGTGTGTGATTTGGCATATCTGAAGTTTCAATGGAGAAGCGTTAAAAACTGAGGTTAAATGAGAGCGCCATCTAGCGATATTAACTTAATGAATTACGTCGTTTATTAGTTATTACATACTAGCGTCCCGCCCTCTTCGCGCGCTTAGCATTTAATTATGTTGATACGATGCACGTCTGCTGAACTAACCGTGAGTTTACACTGCTAAAAACATCACAAAAACATGGTGTTATCTCTCTCCTTCTCTATAAAAAATACAGAGATGGCAACATGTTTTAGGTGAATGTTTTCGGCAGTGTAAACTCACGGTAAGGAATAATCAGCATTTCAGATAGCAGTTATCATCTTTTATATATATAATTCTTCTGTACGTGTGTTGACAGTGAACTCCTCCTAAACGGCTGAACCGATTTGAATGAATTTT
>DWTW01001796.1:0-11980 GCA_018246275.1 Papilio slateri
GTATACGACTGTATATACAGAAACTAGCAGCCCAGACCTTCGTATGCCCGCTGAGCCGGTACATCTAATATATTTATATCGTTATTCGTCAAAAAATCTCCTGGGACTTCAAGGTAACCTGTAGCTGTTTACAGAGCAGAATACCTACAGTAGAAACCACACAACGCTGACGTAAAAACGAGAATATTCTCAAAAAAGTTTTAGATCGCTATCTTTTGCAATACATGCATGTGCCAACTTGTTGTCAGTAAATGATAACCTACTGGTATCTGTAACTTCTACGAGATGGCGCTATATTACATTATTCGAGTACTATCTTCTAAACATTAATATATTTTCCGAAGAAAACACGATCTTACGATCACAGATCATGTCTGCCCGCATGCAAAGCAAAGCTAGGTCGGACAAGTACTATAAATTGGAATTTAAGAGCTCTGCCATGGCGATATCGCCAAATACTTATCCAAACAGTTAAAATCGAAATATATGGTATGTAGCTTACTTGGCCACGGTGTGGCAACGTCGCCAATTCGGAAGAGTGGTCACGAGCAACGGCTCAATGCGCGGCGATTGGACACACTGGCGTAGCGACGTTACCACTAAAATGTACGCGTGCAATGCAACTTGTAGCTTGTCTCCTTCGGTCATTCGCCAACCGGCCCCCAGAGTTTTATTCTTGTTCAGATCTCTAAAAGTGGATGAAATTAATTTAAGATTCACGGAGAAACTTACATGCGTAGTTAACAAGTTCCTTACATACTAGAATTCAAATAACGCCGCATAATTTCCTTAAGGTCCGTTTAACAGGGTCATAACGTTACAAAGCAACGTTTTTCGAGCCATTTAAGAGGTAATTTGTGGGCATGAAAGTGATAAATCGACTATATACAGCACATAGCCTATAATTAAACTAGTAACACGCTCACAGAAATGCCTTACAGTGTTGAAACTGGAGAGGTTAATGTTTTGTTAATTTTGTGAAACTAAATTTAGTGAAATTTGTAGTTTATTAAATATATATAGTTAGGAGATTTAGTATAACTTGCTAGAATATCATATAATCGCTCTGTTATTATATGTCCTTAGTGCAAATTCGACTTTATTTTCATAGTCCTTTGTGAAAAAGGTAAAAAAAAGTATATATCTTACTAGCAGCCCGCCCCGGCTTCACATCACAAGGGTAGTAAGAATAATTTTTTGTGTAGCATTGTTGAACTCCAAGGTACTGAAAGGATTTTCATACAGTTTTCGGACGGTATCGTGAGGATGGTTAAGGTGTATTTGTTGATATTTTGTGAAAATTTGCTGCAATATGACGCTGTGTTATAAAGAATACGTAAGAGGGCTGGCACGGCATTAATACCGAAAAAAATGTTGCCGAATATGTTCGCGAAACCAGGGCAAGTCGTTAGATAATCTATAAAAAAAGTAAAACTCATGTTCTTCACGCGGATCCATCCCTCTTGTTTAGCTTTCTATTTGTAAAAGCAATGTTGTAAATGGAACAAATCGCTTACAAACACTCCCCGAGGCGCCGTCTTAGAAGCCACAGGAAATTCATTTCCGCCTGTTAACGTACTTTCTCCACTTTCCTTTTTGCCTTTTGTTAAAGTTTTTACATAGAAGAAATAAAAGTTTTGTCTTATCATTTTGCGTAACAATTTTCAACCCCCTTCAAACCCCTTCCATCTTTTAATCCGACTTGGACTTGTTAACCATGCTTAGAAGCAATATAAAACTTTAAACATAAGACCATTTGGTAAACATATTTTAGAAGCATGCAAGAAATTCACCAGATTTTATGTGACAAACATAAAATCGTTAACATCCGCAACTATTACTTATTATTTTTATCATGGAGAAAATCTTCAAAAGATACTCTGCCTTTGAGAGAAAGACAGGGTTATGCGAGATTTATTTCACTAACCTCCTCGGTTACCATCCTCAAGTGCGACAGGAGAGGGTTTCGCTTTTGCACTACACAGGGGAGACGAAAATAAAGAAAACTTAGAAGAGAATAAGAAGATGATGATGCCTGCGACACCTCATCAGACAAAATGCACAAGTTTTACGTATTCTGTGAAGTCCTCGTCTATAACAATGGATACTTAGTCATATTATTAAGGTTGGGTCGCTGTACCACCTACACCTGCAATACCTTTTAGAAGATAGTACAGTACTTCTATATAAAAGAAATAGTCCAATAAAGCTGTAATTTGCCCGGCCATCACGAAATGTAAGTTTTACTTATTTTATTGCTAGGAGTGGGCGCGTAATGCTGCCAAAAAAGAAAAATAATAACCGAGTAAAACCATTTAAACGTCGACTATTCTTGTGTGAAATAGAGATGAATAAAGTAAAGAAAATAGTTTTAACGCTCATATGTAACACTGTAAAAATATCAAAGGAGAAACCTTTATTTAACCATTGTTATTAATCAGATATTGGTGCGGTTTTTTGACGCCTCCACGTTATTTTGCCATACGCACAATGAACAAAGACTTCAATCTCTTCATTCTGATACGAGGTGTATCTAAGAAAAAATAATAAAGTCTATCTGTATGTCTGAAAGGCCGATGGTAGATTTATATTGTTTCATTCCCGGTTGCTCTTAAAATAACGCTACCTGTATAACACCAAGACTTAATTTCATTCATTATAATAAATTATTTTTTAAACGTAATATAACAAAGGTGAGCAAAGGACGGAATAGTCGTTAATGTTGTTTTAAATTATACGAACATGCCCTGCACCGGATATAAGAGCAAAAGCGGATATCAAGTGAAAATATGGAGGGCGGTCTCCTGAGTAAAAATTATTAAAAAACTCCCGTAAATAATCCATAGTGGCACCGATAAGGAAAATAAGCAAATTTATTCGTCGCTTTTTTATATCAAACTGGGGAGCAATTTAAGGTTAGGTTTGGTTTGATACGATAAAGCCTTTAAAATAGAAAATCCTACTCAACACTATGCTTTTTATCGAAAGATATAACACAGTATGTGTATTTCGTTACTTTATTAATTCCACAAGTTATATTGTAGAGCGTTAAAACGAAATGCCATATTGGTATCCGCGTAAATTGGATCACAGGGTATCATCGTAAATCGATAAGTCTAAGTCTGAGATCTTATTTGTTATGGCAAAACTAGGCAACCGCGTAAATTACTTACCTGATTTTAGTAGCTATGGAGTGACAAGGATTATTAGAGACCTGTCTTTATTATTAGTACTAATATTATGACAAAGGTACTGCTGGACAAAATCCGTAATGAGTATTATATAATAAAAGGAAGTTCATAATGGCCCCCAAAGTCGACAAAATAAAAGAGAAACGTTTACAGGACCAGATTTACGACCAGACCACCGCACGGTGAAGCTTGCCCTGATGTTGGCTGATGTCAAAACACACGCGTGTCACCACCCGACACATGACAGAGTTTATAAAAGTCTACTTCAAGTCATGTAGCACATTCGAGTGCTCTTACTGTACAATTGCCGACCATTGCCGCAACGAAAGGTTAGAAAATTACCTTTCGCTGCTGAAAGCATATAAAGTGAGAGTTTCCAGTTGAACTGAGAAGGTAGTTCGCTCAAAGGCCCTGTTATTATCGAGGTCGGGTTACCTTGTGTTTACGTTCAGAGAATTATGGACCGCTAGGGCGTTCATACTATGCATTTAAATGGGACTGTCCTTATGTTGGCTAGTTGTTCTTTAGTATTTAAGCCTTAGATTTGCAATAGAATAATGAGGGTTTAATACTAAGTAAAATTCTGTAAACATACATTTCATGATTTACAGAATTTAATTTAATTTAATCAGAATTTAATTTAAGTATATGTTGATAGAATATCTGCTTTTCATTTCTAACTACCGCGGTAGAAATGAAAAGCAGATTGTATTCTCTATGTTTAATAGTTGGCATTAACATTTTAACACTCAACGCGTAATATTTTATTTTCTATTGTTTAATTATATGCAAGAAAAAGGATTTTACGGAAACCCTAAAAATTTTAACTCTCAGATTACAAATTTAATTAATGAAAATTAATTTTATAAGCCACTACAAAAATACAATCCATCTGATAATGTTCCACGAGAACCTTGAATTTATATAATTTATTGCAAAGTTTATCTATTTCCAAATCTCTAACTAATTTCCATATTAATATGAGTAAAATGAAACAATTCAGCGGATGTAGTTCTCCAAATTTGACCATGAATACGCTTCCGGTATGCTAGTAACGGAAATGCTTTGGAAATATGAAGGAGGCTTCCGGAATTAAGAAATTTTCTATAAATGTATTTGAACTATTCCATAACCAAAGACACACTTTTATAAGTAAACACGACTTGAAGATTTGTAGGGTCTTCAAAGAAATCTTATTTTTCTGTTGTAGAAGAATAAGGCAAGCGATCTAGCGGTTAGCATTAGTAGAAACAAAAAGTTGAAGGAGCATTGCATAGTATTTCTGTAAAAAATAGAAGGCGTTAGGTAAATAACTCCTCTACTTTTCTATACATAAAAAAGCTCTCTCTGTAACTTTCCTTCATTCTTCACAACGCTTCTGTAGCTCTTCTTATTGTTGAGGATGTTTGTCAGGGGCGAAGTTCCCTTTATATAAGGTTTATAATTCGCTAGTATGACTTCATTGTACCTCCTATGATAAATAACTGTTCTCTAGACAATCAACATTAAAATGTAATGAATAAAATTACTAACTTTATATATCCTAATACCTGACATTACTCCAAATATGTCCATAAACCTATGAATCCTTAAAGTAAACTTCAAGACTCTCCAAATTTTTAAAATTACCTCTTACGGTATTTTTTCTATTTGAAAGATGTCAAACGTAAACATAAAGGGATAAGGTAAAGGGACAGAAGTTTTGCCGTTATTTTTATCGTGATATACTCTTGCGAGATATTCTATTGATACAGGTAAAGGTGGATATTCGAATAAAATACAGGATAGTGTGTAAAAGCATTGGAGGAATACGCACTTTAGTATATAAGCAAAATAAATATTCTTGACTTGACATAACTTAAAAAAATGACGTAAGTTGTTTTATTAACTAAACTACTAACGTTTTCTAAAATGTCGGGGTAGATAGAGATATTTGAAATCTGCACGTTTATTTTTTTTATTTCAGAAATTGTTCAGTATGATATGTCACATGAGTGTAAAGCCATGAAACGAATAAACGACGTAAATGTGTCCTTTAACATCTAGACTACACACGGTCGCCTAATTGATTAAAATATATAAAAATAAATAAATATATTTAAATAGTCACTCCCGCCCGTAACCAGAGCAGAATTAAGTTAAACAGACATTTAGATCTCTATTTGAGATGGAATTAGTGCAGCTATCTGGGTTTTCTTAAATCTATACATCTATGCATCATATACTCGTACAATATCGCCTTGAGTATGTCACCAATCTGGTCGATAAAATTCGTATAGGACATCCCCTACGAACCTCTACCACTCAATTTTAGTCACAACGCTAAAGCCACATATTCCATTACACTGCTATTTCTAATCATATAATTAGAGTTACGCCTAAAATATAAATATTGTGTAGCCAAATCTTATTACGGAATAATACAATTCATAACAATGTCTTTGTTTAACATTAACGTTAACAAATGAATAGAATTATAAAGTTTTATAGCAGTACAGGTCCATTAGCGAGTGAAATAACAATTTGAAATGACAGAAGCACCTGCGAATATACAAAGCAAATTTTCAAACAATGTCGTGACTATAAGTTTCAATTTAAAACTCAACAAATTGGCGGCTATTATTATACTAAAAGCGGCATTCTTATAACGATACTTGTGTCTCGCCCTGGCTTCGCACTTTTTTTTGTCGCACTTTTTTTTGTCGTAATGTTGTACCAAGCCATTACGTCTACTTCAGCAATCATCGTAATATTTTGGCCTAAATCGCTGCACTTATTGTGATGATTTTTTTTCTGTGTGTTTAAACGGGTCTCGGGATGGTTTAAATTCAGTATTAAATACACAGTAGATGGCGCCGCCATCGGGCTCCAAACGATTTTTTTAAATTATTTAACGAAAAACTGCAAAATCGATAGGGATCGATAGATCGATACCTGAATCCGTTAATGGGTACGCTAGGCAATGTCTGCTGGCTCAGTTAGTTAAATGATATATCCTCGTGAATAACTTCGTCTATTGATTCCGTATGTTCTTTAACGTAACCTCGAAATGACACAATGTCCCCAATGTCCAATGTGAGTATAAGGCATACTGGGGACATTGTGTCATTTCGAGGATTGTAAGAAAGAAAGCAAGAAAAACGCTAAAAAAACCTCATAATCTTGTACTGTTGTACTGTTACTACTGTTTGACTCTAGAGAGCTATATCCTCCAAAGCTCTGTTTTAAATATTCCATTCAGTGCTGTTTTCAGATCATGTAGACCAACAACTGTTTTGTTTGCATACGTCCCTTGTGTGTATTTCAGTATTTACCAATTGCTACAATAAATGTTCCATTTTAGAGTTAATACATATTACGTTTGATAATAAGTTAGCACTTTTAAGTACACAGATTTTTAAAACTTTGTGACAAAAACAAGCTAATCTATGCCTGATGTGTTATCAGATTATCAAAAATTAAAATGCATTTTCCTTGTGCAAAAAAATTAAATAAATATAATTTATAATATTACACTTAAGTGATTTACTTCTACTAAATGGGTCCTGGGAATGCGGAAACGTATGCAATGACTTTACTCTTCAAAACCGGTCAAGCTGTTTAGGCCACAGCATACAGACATATGTACATACTCGCGAAAAATGTTACCCTACTTCTGGGTCAGTTGGACCAAAAACAACTTAGAAAAAAGTAATTTACGTACCCTACCATTTTCTAAAAGTTTGCAACGCACCCCGATTCTGCTAACACAATCTGGTTTATCAATCGCTTCGCTATTGTTATTTTGGTATTTTACTAATAAATTGTCAGTAGTGCCCTATCATTACTGAAGACTGAGGATCTGGTGGCTCTGGTTGTTGCATATGTTCATGGATCATTAAATATCAGTAAAATCGCTGGCTTGTTTGCTGCCATCTCTCATAAAAAATACCAACTATATAAAACATCTACTGATATATTTTAAAGGAAAACTTTTCATTTACAGCTGTCATAACTTTGAACTTTCTACAGCAATATTGTTAGGCAATAAAAGAAAGATAAAACTGTCCGACGTCGAATGAACCGCAACTATTATAATAGTAATAACCTATTTCCTTTGCGGACTCGCAGCGGAACAAAGAAAGGGGCACACAAACGGAACGCTCGCAAATCCTCCGGGTAAGAGTGTTGCCCTGTGAAAGATCCTATCCATTTTTTTTAATACATACCGGGATTTACATTTTTTATTTTAATTTTGTATTCAGAACAATTTTAAGCAGGATTAGTTTTTTATTTAAAGATAATAAAGTTAGTTCCACTCAACTTGGCACGGGAGCTACGATAAGATACAATGGCTGCGTGTGTGACAAGAGGTTGATCAGACGACACCTGCCGCCGCGTCATTGACACTCAAGGCAAAGCTGTATATTGATAAGTTCACGCACACAGCGTCACAACTCTTTTAACCGACTTCAAAAAATATTTTTTAACTTAAAACTTCGACATTTCTAAGACATTCCCAAGCGGGCCCCATGTTTGAATGGTATTATCGTATCGCGAGACACAACCTGAATTTCTTTAAATCCATATAAACTTGATCCCTAGAATGGCCAACGGTGAGTTAAGCAAGAGCTCAACCTAATTTGGTAATACGAAAAAATGACACAGGGGCATCTTGCTCCCGCTGGGTACAGTGGTAACTGTAATTTGAAGTCGGTTTTGTTTAATAAGCACAGTTTAAGTGATTATTATATTTTGCAAGTACATAAGTTTTACCTTTTAATCTACCCCTGTTCTTTCGGTCGTAGTTTTAAACCATACTTATGTCTACAAGAATAATCTGCGCCCATAAACATTATAGATAAAATAAAAGAGGACTAGATGCGTTATAGACCTTTGAGCTTTCAAGTTTCACCTTTAAAACTTTGTATTCTAGTTTTTTTGACGTTTTTTTATATAAAAGAAGGGGCCAACACCAGAGGAACTGCGGAGGCGTTGCCGGCCTTTAATGAAGAGATATGCTCGCTTCTTAAAGGACCCTAAGTCGTACTGGTTTGGAATACCTTCGAGGACAGACCGTTCCACAACGCGGCTGTGCGTGACAGAAAATTCCGCGAGAACCGTTATCCCTACCATACTAGAAAGGCGCCAAAGTCACCAGAGAGTCAGAGTTATTTTATGTTTCTATGTTTCGTTTTAGGGATGAGGCGTAATCCCGTTCTCTTTTCATTCCTATCCTCCATTTTTCCTAATCTACATACCTCCTTTGTCGTACATAAAGGTCGACAGTTGTCTGTGGTAGCAGTGGCCACTGCACATCAAGTGAAATGGTAGCTTCTTTGTCTCCTTGAAAAAAAAAACCCATGGCTGTCTAAAACAATCACAAAATAGACATCTGAAGAATACCAAATGACCCCGTTACAAACAAACAAAAGCCGAACGACACTGCTTGTCGAAATGGAGAAACAAAAATAACGCATTCGGTCGTCGACGGAGAATTGTTGAAAGAACAAAAGCCTAGGTTAGAACTAGTCAAGCAAATGCCTTACAACGTTGGCAAACAATGCACGAAATGTGAATGGAAACTTTTCCTAGGTACACTAAGAAAATATGCATGAAAGTAGTAGGTTCTTGTATTTGTAAATTTTGGCGACAGTGGATTTAAAACGTATTGTATATCATTGTAATCTCAAATATTATATTTTGGTAGTTAGTTAAGTACTACTCACTTAATTGATAAAAATAACGCAAAGATTATGGATTTCCATTTATTATGGTCTTTGCATACCTTTCTCCCTTCTTATACACCCGATCCATTGCAGATACTCTTGAATAGTTTCTTTTTAGGATGCCGCCAATATGTCCGATATAAGTCGACATGTGGTTCGTCGTGGACGTCCCTATCAACACTTCCACTAACTTGTATTAATTATAAATTTGCTTTGCCGCTCGCTTTATTTCGCCTTTCAACCACCCGGACCCGTCCCATGATTTTGACATCATAATCGCGATGATGTATAACACCACGAAGGGTTGAAGGCATCATTACCTTCCTCAATTTTAGCCATGAAGTCTTTTTAAGCTACAGTACTATTATAATACGTCCCTACGACTTTAATTCTACTAACATAATTGTTGCGGAAAATAAAAAGCTATTAAGTATATTGAAAAGTAAAATGAATGGTTTCCTTCTCATTTCTGCATAGCAGTCAAAACATCGAGGCCACGTCGGTTTTACGCCGTTTAACTCTGTGAATACCATTTGGTTCACCTCAGCTCTCTCCGCCTTCGCCACACTTGCGCCGTTTTTGTTTGCTTCACGCCACTTGATTTAATAATTTTGATGTTTTATACGTAGGGATATACGAAGATAAGAGAATAATTAAAATTATTTTCTTATCTTCGTATATCTCTACGAAGATAAGAAAATAATTGACATTATTCTCTATTGTGCCGTCGTAGCGGATATACTTTAAAAAAAAAAACGATGGAACATTTTTTTTTCATAACTATAAAAATGAATATTCACATTTCCATTTTTTTTACTAATAATTAAAGAATTGATGGACTTCATACAAATTTCTATATCCTATTTCAATCGCTTTTAGTACTTCCCAATATTCCGTCCATCTTTGTACCAAAACTTATGTCGAAACTGTTTCAATCGCTGTACAAACGTAAAAAATAAACATACCTTCTTTCAGATTAACAAGATATGTATTATGAACGAATTATATGAAAAACTAATCTTACTTTCGTGGTATATTTTTGTCAAAAAAATTTTCATAACTCATATTTTCTGCAATAACAATATACAATTTAAATTAAGGACGTACAAAAGTAAAATACATTAACGTCATGAAAAATGTAAATCCACTTTTAAAAACACAATGTTAACATGTAACATTCGAGCAACAAGAAGCGTGTTAGCACCGACAATGGTGAGAATATGCAGAATGATAATAGCACGTCGGCTGTCACAAGTGGATATTCGTTTCCGCCGACAACAAAGGCGAGTGGTGTCGGTATAATGGCCCCAGTGAATCCACACCTTTATACTAGTGTAGCATTCTGTGCTCACAAACAGACCTTTAATGTAATTAATCAGCTATTTTTATTTCTAACACGTTACTTTTGTAAGGTGATGTAATCATCTTCATCATAATCGCTATCAGCCTATGCCTGATATAGATCATTCCAGTGCTAGACATATAGGTCTTCCGAAATGTCTTTCACGGCATGCGGTCTTCCGGTTTCCGCATCCAAACACTTTCCGGCCTCATCAGTTCACCGGTCCATCAGGAAGGAAGACGCCGTACACTTTTTCTTCCCATGAATTGTGTGAAATTGAATCAATCCATTTCTTTCTCTAATCTAAACAACTACTTGCCCAGCTAACAGATGATCCGCCGCCAAATTTAGGTAACCAACATTGCCCGTAGAATGCCTATGCGGTAAATGACAATTCACAGAGCATATTTCGTGGTACGGATGGCCAAGAGACCTAAATGGCAACGACGCGTAGCCATAAGATGCCGCCTACCATAAGATGGAACGAAGATCTGGTTATTGTTGCGGCAGTCCAGTTTAGGCGACCCGTTTGCCCACTTCTATAAAACTCCATTAGGTGAGGGCGGTGAGGTACCGAACGCTATAGCGATGTATTTAGTAGCCTTTGTCTGAGTAGTGGATAGTTTTTGGATTTTAATTATCGTATAAATTAAATTTCGAAATCAGGAAATGATACAACCAAAGTATTCTAGACCCAATAAATGTTTAGGGCTAATGTAATGCGGTGGCCGCACTATACAAGTCTGCAGATCGACTTAGCCTTTCCGAAATACTTTTGTCCATCGGTAGTTAGTAATAAAAGCTCAATAGCTACGGTTATCGTCCCCCGTGACTAATGCTCTTAGTAAAACTGACGTATGGTTTAAAGATTCATTGACTGGTTTTGGTTTAGTGAAGCTCATCCAACACTCAAAGTGTACCCAATTTATTGGCCCATTAAACTAATTGACGATCATATATAAGGCCATATGTTTTCTCTGAAAGCACCAATTACGTTTGTTCCTACAATTTGCTAATGGATTTTGCGACATTGGATTCAAGGATTTTTACTTTGTTAGTTTTTTTTCATTTACACAACGTTAAGCTATGTTACTCTAGAATATAGAAATGCCTAGTATAGAAATATGACGACATAAAAATTATTGTAATTTTAAAATATAATTCTCCAGTCCCCCCTGCATTGAGGCTTATTCTTCACTTGCTGATATGAGACGAAACTACTTATTCTTTTATTTGTTGCATAAATTATTTCTAATATTTTACATAAATTAACTTACACATAACATAAAATATACAAGTTTCTTTCTTTTAAATGAAAGCAAATCGACCTTTCTAGTCTTAAAAACGATACAATATTCACAGAAAATAAATATTTATTTATAACATTATAATGCACAGAATGTTGATGACGTATACAACAGAAGGCTATAACCACAAGGGTTATAGCCTCTGTTGTATAAGTCATTATGCGTCGTCTACCTTTAATAGAGAGAGGGAATAGACTGGAAAAAGGATATTTCCTTCTCCTATTTATACCCTCCCCGTCTAATCCTCTTCGCCTTCCCATTATATTCTTAATAGGAAGAATGGGAAATGGAAGAGGACTGAAATTGGCCCTCCGGCACCTCACTCATCAGACGAAACACAGAAGCAAACCCAAATGCCTGTCTTCTGTGAGGTCGTGGTATTTCACCGGTGGAGCCGGCTTATTCGTGCAACAGATGTTGTTGCGGGCTCTA
>DWTW01001797.1:0-11979 GCA_018246275.1 Papilio slateri
GTTTTTTATCAGACCTGAACGGATAGGTTAACGTGAAATTTTCAGTGCGTCGAATTCTAAAGGATTCTGATCTCTAATGAAAATATCAAGAAACAAAGCTGAACTTAGATATTTTTTTCTTTTTATATTATTATATTATATTTGTATTATGTATTTTATGTATTTATTCGACAACCATAACCACTTTTGAGTGGTTTAAAAATACTGTTAATATGTCGAAACTAAGATGTACACTTTTTACGGCATGTTATACAGTTTCTCGGTAAGCAATTTAACACGTAACTGCAACAAGTGTAACACTTTCCCCGCTGCGTCACGGACGCGTACGCCTCCTTATTTTTACAGCAATCATCTGAAGCCTACATTGGCTAATAACAATGATTTAACAAGAGAGGATAGCATACCCGTCAATGTTACGATTAACATGTATATGTCACAGTTGATAATTGGATTAGGCATATTATAAACTGTCAGGAAATCGTGAACTGAACGAATCATTGACAATTTTACGTATAATATCCAAGCAACAGTATTTTTAAGACATTGTTTTTATATATAACTTTGTCTAACCTAACTTATAATTAATTTTCTTCCAATCTAACTTAAACATTTTAACGTAATAATTCAAGCAAAATATCACGTTCACGATTTGACGATTTGACTACAACAGCTTATACTATCGGGAAATGACACATCAAATTATTAATGATTCCAGTTTCTATTTGCTGGCAGTTTATAATATGCCTAGTCTGATCATGAAGTGACCATCTTCTTAACATTGCGTCTTTGTGTACTCTGCAAAAAGGCTGGCGACCCAATCACATCTATTCTGATTTTTGCGGTCGTCATTTAATACTAGGGCACGTTAACTAACTTTTCTTCTTCTTCCATAAAAAACAATTTCTTTTTGAGAATATTTTAGTACAAAACTTTTGGTTTTCTGAAGGAAATTTCTTTAAAATACAATTTATAGGGTTTAAAAACTTGTACCGTAAAATAACACAAATTCAGTCTCACGCACACACGAACGTCTTCAAGATATATAAACAGTGTAACGTACGTTATTTTTAAACTTGTTCACATGTATACCCGAGTCATAGCGCGAATTCCGACTGAAGCTAAGTTCCTTTCTCCCACAATTAGCCTATCGCGAACACAATGCACGCAAATCCCTCTGGAGAGGGATCGTTCAAATCAGTCGCATGCAAATCCATCGCCTTATACGTCTGACTATATATTATGCACACAGTGAGTCGTATATCTTCAGCTCCGTAACAATGACGACGTGGGCGTCGTCGATTCGTACGTATGTTGTAACGCTTTCTTATAGGAGAGGCTGAGTAATTTATAACCCACGACTAAAATCCTAATAATCAAAGGTACATTCAATTTACTTAGTTAACAAGTAATTAGTTAGTTTATTAAGCAATAGTAAATTTAAAGAAATATAATGACCCCACACTCCGGGGAAGAATACGAATCGATTGAAACCTCACTCTTCAAAATCGGTCAAGGCGTTTAGGCGACAGGAGGTCACAATGGAAGGAACCAGAGTTTATTGGAACCATATTGCTCATGCCAACTATTTTATCGTTGTACATGAGTTTAATTTGTGGTTTGACAATAATGTTTATTTAATATGATTTTTATACGAGAAAAACTACACCTTTTTTATAGTAAAAGGTGGTAAACGAGTAAGCGGTTCACCCGCTAACAAAAAAAACGCTACCCATAGTCATCTGCAACAAGCTAATAAACTGCAGATGTGGTGCCTACCTTTTAACGGACAGAGAAGAGGATAAACAGAAATATTTCTTTACTAGAAAATGATGTTAAATTCTTTACTTTGTTTGACATTTGAATGAAATTAAGCCTACTTTAATGTAATAACGATTATCTTTTCACTGTATACTGCCACTATGCGGTTAATTTCCTATTTATGTAACGATTACTAAGGCTAAAAAGTTAGCATTCTGCAATGTTCACTTACCAGCGCCAGTGGGCGGCATCTCAGCAAGTATGGAGTTGCATATTTCTCGATAGGGCGTCGAGCGAGGTGGATTCGACTTCAATAGGTATCTGAAAATACAAGATATATATGATTAAAATTTAAAATATTTCCATATATGTATTTAAAGACATATTTGAGCGTATTTGCAAATACCTACCACATCTCAAAACTGTTCAAAGCGTACAGATAACGACAGTAAAAGATAACAGTTGTATACCAGTCAGTGCTCTCATTACTATAATTAGGTATGGTACTAATTACAGTTCAATTTCCAATGACACCTGAATTCATTACGTCCTAATAGTCTACATATTCATCACTAATTTAAAAGCAATTTTGTTCTTATCGCTGGAGCAATCTCCAGCCCTTCCTTTATTGTGCCTTCGTCTCGACTTACTGACACAATACGACGTTTATTATATACACACTCACGTCCGTAACCCTGAGGGGTCGGCAGATTACAGATTTCCATTTGGCACGATCCTGGTGTCCTAAGTAAACTTATGCCGACCAGATTGGTGATATACTAAAGAAATACCTAAGAATTCTGTATTAAACTAGATACTTAGGACCCTTGTACACGACGTTTTATGTGCCGACGCGCATTGAAGGCAATTAAGACGCCTAGCGAACGCAGAACCGTCGACGCGTTGTGAACTTTGCACACGATCCTCGCGCTTGCATCGCTAACGCGCAGATAACGCGATAAAAACGCGCCACCGGCGGGCGAGTACGCATCTCTCCATACCCTATTCTCCGCTGCCCCGGCTGTTTCAAGCGCGTTTCATTTGCGTTGATATCGATACAAACGCGTATATTTTACTAATGCACGCTGCGAACGCGCACAAGATGAACTTATCAAAAACGCGCGTCTTCAGCGCGGACATAAAATGTCGTGTGCAATGCCCCTTAAGGCAGATATTCACCGGTATCTATCTACGAAGTTCTGGAAGGGTATCCGTATGGGGTATCCGGTCTGTCGTATCTTGATGGTATCGAGCATGCCGGTGTATCGAAGCTGTGCGAGCACGCACGGCAGCTCGAACTTCATCGGCGATTTATCCGTGTTGGGCTTGATGCAGCGCACGAACCAAGGGTTGCAGCGCGTCATCGACTCCAGCAGCTGGTGTAGACTATCTGAGAACCTGATGGCCAAAATATCAAGGTCAATTATGCGGTAATAAAAGACAACAGGGTTAATCTTGTAATCGAACATACATTTAGTTTCTTGACTCCGTGCAAAGTATTTAAGAAGATTAATAGATACATAAATTTATAAATGGATAGACAGATAGATTTATCTAGCGTGTGTTCTGCAGAGAGTCACTTTTTTTGGACATTTCTGATATGATCTCGGAGAAACTTCGAGCATTGCCCTTTAAGCGACTTTCAGCGTTCTTATGGTGCTAAGCATGTCATAGGATTACAGTGAAAAAAGTCAGAGGTACATATATTGTACTACAGAGGTGTAATACCTCGCTGCGACGGTTGGCGTTCTCGGCTTCATAGTGACGAAGCGACCGTTAGCGCCGCGGGGCAGGGTCTTGTTGTTGTCGTGCGTCGCGCGCAGCTGGCCCGACATCTCCGCCACGAGGGGCACGTCGCTGGTGCAGAGCAGCTCTAGGACATCTCCGCGCAACGCGTCCCGGTTCTTGTCCAGGAAACCCTCAACGTTGTACCACACCTGCCCGGCGTAGTGCTTAATCTGGAAAGAGTGTAACTTAAGTAGGGAATTTTTAATTAAAGTAAAATTATTTCTTAGTTACCGGAAATTTAGAGCCACGCCATTTTGTTGGCGTCAGGCAGGCGGCCGGCCGAAAAAAAACTATAGCCAAAATCTATTACTTCGACCGTACTGTGCCGACCCCACGTAAAGAGGGAAAAGGGTAGGAAAAAATTAAGTCCAATCTCAATTGTGCTTGATCGATATTTGATTATAATTATTTTGATTATAATTATTTGATAATTATCATGGACATTAGTGGACGTGTATGTAGACATAGTATTATGAAATAAAAATTTTTACGTTGATAAAATAAAAAATAATGTTATTTTTATTTGATTTTCGGAAGGACATAATTTTAGGACCGTCAAATATAACTCACCCCAAACTCATTAGCTCCCAATCTAGGTCTTGAGTACAACTCATTCAAGGCGTGGTTATAATGGCACTTCTCCAGAAACGACGCGTCGGACGCCCGCGGGAAGTTGCTCTCGTCGTCAAGCAAGTGGAGGATGCCCACCGGCTTTTTACTGAGCAGCTGGATCACTGGAAACCGAAATAAACTTAGAGACCACGGAGACATGGGCAAATATAATGGTGTGATTGTAACAATATACCTGGCGAATTATCGTTCCATGTCAGATTTGACCACTCCAAGCGCTCTTTCTGATACTCCTGCTGTTCGAGTTTGAATATGTGCTTATTAAAATAATGCTGGAGCGTTTCGTTGGCATAATTGATACAGAGTTGTTCGAAGGTATTCTCTTCCAAGTCTTCGAAGCCGAAGATGTCGAGGAGAGATATCCGGTGAGCGTCGTGTAGACCCGAGCGGTGGACTATCGAGTTGATTCTCAGGACTAGCCAGTTGAAAAGGGAAGAGTAGAGCGCCTTAGCGAAGGCATCTCTCGCGTCCAATGCCTGGTCTATCGGCAGAGGTGATCTCATGCGTTCCGCGCGGGCGGCTGTCACTCTCGTGGTCAACGCTCGCGCTAGTGCCTCAGCGGGAACCTTCAACAGATGCGCCGCCCAGCGCACTTCGGCTCCACCACCTAATTGAACTCCTTCCTGTCCGTGACGTAACTGTCTTCTATGGAAGTACACATTTCCTAAGTGAAGAACGGCAGCCAAAACTCTTATGATGTCTTCTCTTTCTGCATCACCGATACCTAGTACTTGCATAGCTCCGCACAGTGCAGACCAATCGGCTCCCGCTCCGGCGCCTCCGGAATCTCCTCCTTGATTTAAATAGAAATAATGCTCTGCTGTTAAAAGACCTCTCGTACGTCTCTGTTCTTCGTCCAATCCCGCTAACAGTTCATAAAATACATGATAATTTCTTTCTCCTGGCGATTGGGTGACTATTCTCGACTTTTCGAGTAGATAATGAGCTACTCTCGCGCCGGCTAGGGCGCCATCTTTGAAATATAGTTCTAAAAGTTTTCCAAAACGACTAGAGTTGTGGTTTTTTGGTGTCCTCGCATTTCCGAACGCTTCCAGCAACGGCGCCGCCTCTAATATTTGTTCGGAGACCGGAGCTCTGCCCAAAGGTGCAGGAGCGACTGCGGCCAGGAACTGTACAGCGAGCTTGGTGGATTCAGTTTTCCCCGCGCCTGACTCCCCGGAGATCAATATAGCTTGAGGGTGGGGTAGAGATGATCGGGCTGCAGCGGCAATAGCGAACAGATGCGGTGGTAGGTCTCCTAGCGCTTCCGCCGCGTGGTACCTGTAGTAATCGAAGAAGCATGAAGCATACAATGGACAAAAAAAAAACTGATTTATGTATATTCATGAAGCTCTATCTCATGCCTCAGAAAAACATTTCTCGTCTACCATGGTATATTGATAATTTACTCTGAAACCCACGAAAAGACAAGCCGAGTAGTTGAAAATCATAAGGCTGTGCAAAACCATATATACGTACGTTCTTTATACGTTGAAAATCGATTTAGCTGTTGCCTTGCCTTACCTTAAAGGTAAAGCTAATATTTCATTCCAAATAAAAACAAATTACATTACAATAGTGTGAAATAAATTAATCCTTGGCTATGCCCACATCAAAGCTTTAGATAATAGATAGAGGTTGCATTATAGGTGTCAAGGTTGTGCACTGTGCTCAATGTCTAACGACACTTTAATTGTTCAGCCGAGAGACGAACAATGCTGGAGACCTTACATTCATAAATATTGTAAGGATGTACCTATTTAAAACGCCTACGTGCTTTAAAAGTATTTGTGAAAAAAGCTTACTCAAAAGAAGCTACAAAAATCATTTTTTTCTTTTGTTGTTCATATACTTCGCGTTCGAACGAAGCGATTTTAATCTTCGTTTATCGTGCATACAGCAAAGGATTGGAACAAATTGCTAGCATCAGTTTTTTCATCTGATGGGAACTGGGAACTTTCAAGAGAAGACATAATAATAATAATGGATTCAGGGGGAGCACCTAAGGGGCCTAAGCCTTCTTAAATCATCAGAATTCTTCCGTGACAAATTTTTAAAGCGAAATGGGTAATTATTGTTCCTTTAACTTAACCTTGTTCTGACTAACCTACAAAAAATATTGTGTGCTTTTTACTTTTTACCTTGCTAAAACCTAACTTCGAGAGGGTCAAGCCCCCATCACGATCCTGGACCCGTCAGTGAATGGTACCAACGCCACTTAAAATCAGGTGAGATTATGATAAAGCACTTCTACTTCTACTACTTCATAATTAGTTGCGGGTCTTAGTAGTAAGTCTTTAATTAAATTTTATATGTCAACAAATTTTCTTACCTCCTAGCAGTCTGCAGACCGTACAGAGAATCGACGGGTCTGTAAGGGTTGACAGCTACCAATATGGACCCTGCGTAGGTATAAATAAGACCCTGCTCGTATCTCAGCTTCAGGTTCCAGAGTAACGCGGCCTCGTGCAGGTCGTGGAGACGGGTCATGTCCTCCACTCCCGTGGGTCCCAGCTCCTCGCGCGGCCACACCGGGTCGCCCTCCTCTTCGCCGTTGCCCATTTGGAGGGCGAATGTCTGGGGCTGATGGACAAAATACCTTTATAAAATATGAAAAAGCTAGAAGTGTTGGATACTACAAAAAATAATTTAAATAATTATAACCAACTATGAATATTCATACTCACTAGTTAGCGAAGCTACGACAACGCAAAAGCAGAACTACCCATTGTAAAATGATCATCTAGAAGTATCTTTGCGATGCGAAGGGTTAAATTAACTAGTTCTTGGGTCAAGGTCAATTTATGATAAACAGTTACAACACCGCGCAATGTAATTTCCTACTGGCTTACATTTATTAGGTACGGTGTAACGTAATCAAAAAACGGCACGAAACCGCAGCCAGACGGAAAACGATCATCTCCCGCCGCGACTGTGACATGACGTAACATCTAACTCATAATTCTATCATACTTGAGAAATTTCCCTCTCGAGATCACTATGAATATGTTTTATATGCTTGCTAAATGGGCCGACAAATGTGTGTGACGGTAATAATACGTTAAAAGTATATCTCAACATATAAATCAAAGTCCCTTGAAGAAACTGTCAGAAACTATTGAACGGATTTTCGAATTTCCGTTGTCACGGTACGATACAGCACAAAGATTCAAACTAATTGATGTTATAAGGCAAGTTACCAAGCAAGCAAGTTAGGGCATGCCTCATTTCAGTGACTGTTGATGCATATGACATATAAGTCGTCCAATCTTGCTAACAAACTAAATCTAAATAATAAAAAGGATATTGGAGCATACACATTATTAAAAGACATAATATGTCTTTTATACCAAGTGATATTCAGATGACTTTGAAGTGATATTTCTGTTAACAATTAATGTAGATAAAGATACAGGTTCTCTACAATTATTTGTATATATGGACATTTTGTTCACAATATAGTAATCTAAGTAAATAAATCATGACTATTTTATCCTAATGTGGTGGCCGAAGATTGACAATTTTTCTTATAGATAAAAAGTGTACTAATGTTAGTTATATTTGTTAAGTTTAAGTGAGTCATGAAGTACATGATTTATCACTTTTTATGCAATTATTTTGCATTAATTAGGAATACTTGTTTTCTGTAATTTAAGTTACATTATATCATGTGTAGTAAGAAATTTGACGACTCGACTAATAATAACATTTATTTGAAAAAGAATACACAGAAAAATTTATTGCCACCTTACCTTATTTGGCATCTAGTAAGGACGCTGAAAAATTTATAGATTTTGCTATCAATGAATAGTAATCTGAAAATTTATTTTTCACAATTGATAACACGTATTTTTGTTTTATAAGTTAATTTTGAAGTGAAAATCATAGGGTTAATCAGTAAAATTTATAGCGATTTCTTTCTAAAGAATGTCCCTACTTAGAATTTTAGTAGTAAATTAGTACATTTAATTAAGATACCGTATGCTTAATTACATTTCTAATATTGGATTTTAGCAAAATTAGGAATTAGTTTGAGTGGAAACAAAAATGTATATATTTTTTTACATCAAATAAACCTTACATTGTGTAACATTACATCCAAACACAAATCCTTCAATTTTCGCACGGACATTGACCTCCATCTTCTATGTCTTACGTCCGCCATATTTGTCTGTTTTGATGGTTTAAGGATGGGCGATTTCGGCAGCATTCGAGCCTTCTGTCGTATCTTCCGCTTGTGAAATAGATTATGTCGCGTCCATGTTGAGTTTTGTGAATCTGTGGAGCTACAGGAGACGTTGCAAGCTTCACAAAGTTCCGGCGAACTGGACGGTGTTGGCGCGAAACGGACGCGCATCGACTGACAGATTTACCGATTGCTTCCAAAATTATTTGAGTTTAATGAATTAACATGTGCGTGACATTGTTATTACTGTCATTACATACATTTTATTTTTGGTAAAATGTGTATTTGAAATCAAAGATTTTGATACTACCAATTTGCAAAAAATATTTACAACTAGCAACACTGCCACCGTTCGCACTTCACTAATTATCCACTATTATATCATGTATAAGCAGAACAACGTTCACTTTCATGAATAATGCGAATCGTTTAAATTTCGACCACTTTCACGTGTTTTAATTTTTAATTTGATGCAATCATTACATCACAAGAAGAGCAAGATTTTTGGATAAAATTTACGTAGTGTCGTATTACACCGGCTGAATATAACTGAATCGGCCACATACCACTAGCAAGACTAGATAAGTGGCGTATGCTCAGAACTGTTAGGTACCGGACCAGGTAGGATAACGGAGCAGTTAAGTGCACGTCGTCCGTTTGCTGTCAGATACATCTTAACTTACATCCGACATACATGTGTGCAACAATAGAATGATTTTAATTTTGTAAACAATTCTTACTTATTTGGATGTTTAAGAATGCTTAAAAAAGACGATATATTTGAATTACTTAATCAATGTTTATGATTGATAAAACGTCAATATATTTAATTAATGTTTTGTTTCGCTTTATAATTAATAAATTATCAGATAGGTGCAATATATTTATGCTCAACTGTTTATTTACAATAGTCATCAGCGTAGATAATTAAAAACAAGAATTAGAAAACTGTCAGGCGTCACCGCGAGAAAAGGCGCGCGTCGATCGCCCGCCGGGCCCGAGGAATGTGGCTAGAGAGTCAGCGACGTTCTAACATCAGCCATGTTTTCGTCAAAGGGTATTTATTGAACGCTTCTCACATTGCGAGCGAGCTGGTAACATGCAAACGGCTTGTACGAATAATTTATGTTCATCTAAACTAATATTATAAAGAGGAAAGATTTGATTGTTCGTTTGAATTGAATAGGCTCTGAGACTACTGGACCGATTTGAGAAATTATTTCATAGGCGAACGAATATTTCCAAGAAAAGTTAGAGATCCGTATGAAAACGTTGATAATGTAAACGTGTTTTATCGGATTTTATCGGAAATTACTGACAATTGGGCAAAGTCCGCAATACCATGTGTCTCACTATTACAGTTATGTCACAATAACTACTTTTTTATGTTAAAATTATCTGACCGCCCCGACATCATATTTGTTAAATACCCGTGCGAAGCCGGGGCGGGCTGCTAGTGTTTTATATATGAGTAATTTTTACTAGCGTCATTGTTTTCGTTATAATCATCTAGTATTACGTATTTATGACATGTCTTCTGAATTTAAGTCCATCTTTATATAATTTTGAACAATTCGTATTTGCGATAATGATTTGACTCCGATACCGTCGATTCGGAGGTAGTGTATTCAACCATTCGGTTATTATTAACAGTAACGCGAGCATGTCGGTTAACGTACCCAGTCGTACGTGTTCCATCGCTTTTCCACAATCATACGACTGACATATTGACACACGTACGTGATAATTATGTCCTAGTTTCAATAGCTGTTGCTAGTGAATGCATTGTTTGTGATAATTGATCGATAAGCAATAATTAATTATTATAGTTTTGACACACTATGAATTAATTGTTTGAGGTACAATTTTAATTAAAAGTTTTAACGTAATCGTGGGATTTTATTTTTATAATATACGGTAGAAAATAATAAAACTAAGTTGGCCATAGACAGATATAAGAACGTTGGCCCACCAGTCTATATTATATAAAAGAAGAAACTGACTGACTGCCTGATATATCAATGCTGACATATCAGGTTAGATTAAATTGCACGGCCGGTGAAACCAGCTATTCAGTTTATAAGCTTTTACCGCCCAATGCTGGACATACGCCTCCTGTAATTGCCGCCTCTCTACCCTACAAATATTGTTGCAATGTAGAAATTCAGTTGTGAAGTAGCTAGAGCATCTAACCTCTCGACTGTACACGACATAACAAGCCACTTCACCTCGATTGTTGTGCGTGTTACGTTCCTAATCCCTGCTTAGCCATACCCCTCTCATGAACATGACACCACTGACACGTCTTTCGCAGATATGTGACACATTACGTTAGGTTACGTCCAAACATCTTCGCTCACCTGTCCATTGACGACAGCGCTGACGAGCAGCACTCTTGCCGCGCGGTGGACCTCCAGCAGGTCGCCGGGCAGCGGGGCCGGCGCGCCGGGCGGTTGGAACCACACCGCGGCGCCCTCCGACCACTCCGCGAGCCCCCCCGACCCCGCCATGCTGAGGACAAAGGAGTTACGTATAATATAATATATGCACATATACGATAAACTAGAAGTAGAGTCCGGTCCAGACAAGACATGTGCTTTGGTATTAGTTATTTGAAATTTTACTATCATATTTTATAATTAATAAGTTTATGTAAGGAACGTGCGCTTGTTTAAAAATGTCATTGCTTATTATCTGTGTATAAGATCTATTGTTACACAGATTATAAAGGACTTTTTGGTATTTTTGTACAGCCCTACCGGCCGTGATAGGTACATTATATGATTATAGGCGACTTGGTCGGCGACTGGTTCAAATGGTTATGAGAGACAGATTGATTACGCATTTTTGACATTAGTGAAAGATATTTAATGAACTTGTATCAAGATGAACCGCAAACTTTCACCAAAACACAACCTCTATGACTGGTTCTTAAATGAAAAAAATATACATGTGTTTGTATTTTGATGATGGTTATACATCTTGCCGAATCAGTTAAGAACAACTTTATATGAAAACGCTTTTAATGTAATATATTTCACAAGATTTCTATAAGTGTGACCGAGGCATATCTTGAAAAATGGGCTTGCTGCTCAATAGTTCATTTTTAGATCTAGCCAAGCGAGAGCGAGTAATGAAATAATGTTTAATTATTACGGACAAACGGAAGTACTTCAAAATTCCTATTTCATTCTCCTTTTTGTCCAACTCACCCAGGAAGGAAAAGTAATTTTTTGTGCGGGTATGTTGATATGTATGAATAAATGTCTGTCCCATTGTGATCTCCTGTAGCCCAAACGGCTTGATCAATATTGAAGGAGGTCAACATTTATGATGTCAGCATAAAATATAGTGGAAGTAAATCATAGCCAGACGGGTATTTTGTTTTTTTTAAACTAACTAGTTAGGCACGCAAGTTTTTAACAGCACTTAAGTCTTAAACTGACTTGATTACAATGGTTGCTGATTCGAAAAGTAAAAAGTAAAGATCGCAGCATCAAATAGAGGTCATCTGTAAATGTCATTGCCAAGCACGACGTCGAGTGCTCAGTAGAGGGTGGCCAATTGCCGGAATTAATTAGCACTTCACTTGAGAGGAAGAGGAAGGGCAAGTAAGG
>DWTW01001798.1:0-11979 GCA_018246275.1 Papilio slateri
ACTTCACGTCTGTCTTTTGTGTGGTTGTGGTATTTCACCGGTCGAGCGGGCCATTCGTGCAGCAACTAATGCTGCTGTGGACTCTACCACTATTAAAGTATTTATTAGTATTTATTTATGGTCGGTAATATCGGATAGCGAAACAAGATAATAGTGTAATTGATAGTACGTCGCTGACAGATAGTTACAGTATTTTTTTTAATATTGCAACATGTTTATGATAGATGCAATAATTCGTAATTTTTTCTCCAATCTTAAATAAAATTAATTTATAGATTTACTTATTAATAAATTAAACTTATAGATAAATTTATAATTTAATATCAAAAACACACATTCCATTCTTACCTTGTGTGCTATACCAAGAAAGCTTCTGCAGATGGAAGTCTTGCCGCAGGTCCGGGGGCCGATCACGTGGCACTGGTACACGTTGCGGCTCGACTGCTTCTTTGCCAAGTCCACTTTCTTCTCCCGAGTTACTATAACATCATACTACATCAACTAGCCATATCACTACTAATTATTTTAAAGTTTAATGAAGACTTAAAGCAGTAATATTAAGAAATATTAATAGCCTCATAATTTTCCTTCGTCATTTATTTCTTTATGTATTCTATTTTTTATAACTTTAAGACACTTACTATGTATAGCAGTTTTTTGTGACTCATTTTCATAGAAGTTGTAGCCGAGGTAAGCTAAATAGGCGCTTGTGTTTTGCAAGTCTAATAAAGTCATTAGAGTCCATCGACACATCCAACCTTGCAATGTTAAAAAACCCTGAAAAAAAATTTCACTGACAACATATTGCCTTCCATATCCGAAAAGTACACTGTAATGTGTAATGAAAATACAAAGACATTTTCACACTATTTTTAATGCCGATTTACCATAATCTTTCCATTATTAGTACTGTCCATCAATAATCCGCTGCAAATAATGCCTAAAACCTGAGTTAATTCTTCAAAGTCAACTCGCAAGCCTGAGCCAGTCTTTTTTTTCAACTTTTGAATACTAACTATTGGGTTTTTATCTATGAACATATATCTATCAGTTACATATATAAGTGTAAATATATACTGTTGAAAAAAGTATCAAGATCAAAAACCATCAATGATGATGCCTATGATATTGGATTATAAAGGGATAATTATTTTTTAAGAAATCAATAAAATAAACTAATATCTAACCTTATCATTAGTGGGGACTGTGTATCGTAAATTGTGCCACGGTACCCGAGGGCAGCAAGAGAACGCGTTTTTTAGTTCGGTCGGATTAAGCACGCCATCCTGGTCCCTGTCATATTTTTCAAATAACTGCGTCAGAAACTGTTGGCCCTTGTATGACAGCTCCGTAGTACAACCAACTGGTACCTTTATGCTGTATTCAAATACAAATATTATTAATAATATTCTTGTTTTATCTTCATTTGTTTTTATTTTAAATCATTTAGATATAAACTATATTTTATGTTGATTGTGTATTCATAACTTACTTTGCGTACAGATAGCTGTGTGTCAATTCTAAACTCTCGTCATAACCAAATTTGCGCAAAACAGTCCAAGTAGTTTCATTCCTTCCTCTCTGTATGAACAGGCAGTGCAAGAAAATAAAGCCTTTCATAGTTATACAATCGTTTTCTATACCACCTGCTATATTTTGTGCAATAACAGATTTTACTTCATCCAAAACCTAGAAAAATAAGATCTACATAATTGGTGATGTCCATTATACTCTATTAGATATTTTATAATGAAGTTTTCATTGTTCTTAATCTAAATTTTAATATACATGTTCTTGACTAAATGTTATTTATTTTAAACAAATAATACATTATTTCCGTATTTTGAAATTATAAAAAAACAACTAACATAAAAGCACAAAACAGCATTAATGAAACAAACACATTTTTCAAATGTCTAAATGCCAATTTTTTTTTATATAACACACATTTTTGTACAAAAAAATAAACATATTTTTATAAGATTTGTTTTATGTAATGTCCTTGCATTTGTTTGTGTTGTGATTTTTATGTTTTTCCCACAAAAAATATTATAATCATTTGTATTTGTATAATGAAAATGTCCAATAAATAACAAAAGTATAAACAAACCTGCAATTGTAGGGGAGTGTCAAAGCACTTTTTTTGAAATACTGTTATTTCATAATCATCAAGTAGTCCATCACCATCCAAATCACAAAGTTTGAATATTCGTGATAGTGCTTTTTTACATCTTTCAGTCAACTAAAAATTAAATTTTTTGAAATGTAAGATATATCCATAGCCTTACAATAATTATCTCAATTATGGGGCACTGTAACTGTACTTATTATAGGAGTATATACCAGATACATAGACTATTTAATATTAAAAGTGGATGTTGTGAAAGGTTTGCTTTGGTGGTTTGAGCATATTAAATGGATGAAGAGAGAGTATCATGGCCGGAGGCCCAATTTCAGTCTTCTTCCATTTCCCTTTCTTTTCTAATAAGGATAGGATGGGAAGGGAAAGAGGATCGGACGGGGAGGGAGAATAGGAGAAGGAAATATCCTTTTTCTGTCTATCCTCTCTGTTCATTATTAGTAGGCAACACATCTGTGACTCATTTGATTGTTGCTGATGTATATGGGTAGCGGTCACTTAACATCAGGTGACCCGCTTGTTTGTTTGCCACCTACATCCATAAAAAAAATCAAGTGATTTATATTGCAAAAGTGAGTGCTGCAACATAGAGGACGAGAACTTATATCAATCAGATTAGTGAGATATTAAAGAAAGGCCATATAAGGAGTATCCATTATCACCAACTATGTATGTGTATATGTATGGATGTAAAAGAAACGAGAGGTGTGGCAGGATTGCACCAAATGGAAATCAGTACAAATCCTACCCCTCTGGATTACAGGGATGAGGGCATATTTTTTTATAGATATTTTAAGTTTGTCAAAATTCCAAATATTCTGCAACATGAGATATGATATTTTCGAAATCCAGGTGACCACTATGGTTATGGGTAACATATACTGATGTACTTATCTCCAAGTAAACTTTAAATTGCTTAATAATTAAAAATAATGTTACACATACCAGTAATCTTATATTTATGATGACATTGACCAGATGTTTCTTAATATCTTTGTGAATGATGGTAAATCTTACCTCTTGTTCTTCTATGGAATATATAGGTCCAATCGGATGTAACACTGCTTTTTGTGCATTATAAAACATTTCCGACACATTTGTTAATGTTTTTGCAGAACACTCTATACATCTGTCCACTTCTGGATATTCTTCTGCAATGTCCCAAATATTCTGGAAAATAAAATTCAGTTATAATAATAACACATTAACTGAGAAAAAAAACTGAAAATATAAATGTGAAACTATTTTCTTATTAAGAATTACTAGTCGACACATATGGAATACTGCAGTTTGCACCAAATCATTTTGTTTAATCTCAAACTTAAGAGTGGTAAATTTTAAGACTGTGGGTCTGATGCATGATAAACTTTAAGATAAGGAGTAAATCATGGAATTTGATAAAAGAATGAGAAAGATCTCAACAACCAACAGAAAAACAAGCTAGAGAAATAATTAAGAATTATGTAATACAACAACTCCTTTATTATTCAGTGTTTTGTACAATAGTGATAACATTACCTATTGTGAAAAACCTGACTTTCTAAACACAAAAGAAGTTGTGTATGTTATTGTAATAAATATATAGATACAGTTCTTCCAAGAAAATTCCTTTGAATCTAATGATTAACTAAAAACTTTCTCATCCTCAGATCCAGTTGGATACCGAACCTTACAGTATATTAACTTTACATCAATTTTATTTATTAATATAAATATTAAGTTAACTTACATCTATAACTGGATAATCAATGAGGTCTATTTTATTTCCCACCAAAATCACAGGTTTCCTACAGTCATCTGGACAGTTATCTCTTACAAATGGGAGCCAGTAAGTTGCTATTTTATCAAGCGTTTCTTGTTTATCAACAGAAAATACAATGCATATTACATGGGCTTTTTCTATTTCTTCTGCCACTTGTTCTATAGATTGTTCGGCGACTAAAAAAAATGTTAGTATTATTCAGCTGATTTGACAAAATTGAATAAAAATTAAATCATCTGAATCAAATACTTACGACACACATCGACAATGTTCGTTGGAACCTGTTCAGGGGTAACGTCCGCAGGTATAGTGATCTCTTCTGCCTTTGGAGGTACATGTTCTGTAAACTCTTCAGTTACCAAAGACAGAATCAACGAAGTTTTGCCGACTCCTGGCTCTCCTAACAAAATAATTCGAACTGTCCGGGGTACTGTTTCATACACCATTTTGGATTGGATGCCGCTTTCGGCTAAACATTAAAATAATATTTTTAAAATTTCTCTCATATCAACATCAAATTTATTATAATCACAAACTGGCTTAAACTTAATCATAAAATAAAAATAAACCGGAGAGAAAATTATCTATACAGATATGACAGACATAGGACATAGTCATTTTCACTTATAGACATGACCAAAGAGTAAGTAGGACTATTATAAATCGAAGACATTACCTTCATCAAATAACAAAAATATCCTTATATAGCATGTTGATGGCAGGCTGCTGATTATCTCTATAGAAAAGTCCATCGCGTCCGTACTAGGAGTTAAGATTCACTTTCACATCATAAAATTGTGTTTTCTTTGTTTTTCTCTACACAAACCCTGGACTTATTATACTAGATTTATAGTAAGTCATGACATAAACATATAAGATAAATTATACCATAATATTTGATCCCAGCCACAAACATTGACCCAATATTTTTTTTTAAATTTAATGACCTGGTAACATAGACTTATAGGTCATACCCAATAATTCACTCCCAAAGACCAAGAGTATGAAAACTTGGTGCTGTCAGCAGTTATCAGTTAACTTCATTTTCACATGTTTAAAAAGTAACTTACATATGTTTATGTCACAATTGTTAATTTAAAGTATTGGGGGTTGTATTATTTTATTTTTCAGTTTCCCTGAATTAATAATAGTTAATTACTAAGGATGTACAATTTTTATCTATTTTAATTGAATGACAGTTTAATTAGTAGAATTATAAATGAAATAATGGCTGAAGTAAATAAAAAACATATTGAATGGGATAATACCAAAGGACTACGAGAACCGATAAAATCGCTAGAGGTTAGTTACATGTATATTTGGTTATCCTTAGTAATGTAAAAAAATGATTTTATGAAATAGACAACTTACTGTGTACTGAATGTAATTGACAGATGCCTCAATTATATAAATTTACAATTGTTGAAAAAATTGTTTACTTATATTCTAATTCTGATCTGAAAGCATAGTGTGCCATGTAACATTGTGCTTCAATATAGTAGGGTGATCTGCCCATGTCAGCTTTTCTTAAACTATTGATATGGCAGTAGTGTAAAGCAAAGTGGATCCAGTAGTGGAATTCTATTATGATTTATATTACATACAATGTGTGAATAAACTGAAGACATAAATTGTTAGATGATTTTTAATAAGGAGTAAACCTCTACTGCAAGGAATAATAAAATCCCTATTTTAAAATATTGTTTATAGTTTTTTTTTACATCATATTTGGCATTTTCAGGATAAATGGAAACTTGTACCCTCATTTTTACAAATAAAAGGCTTGGTGAAGCAGCATATTGATTCTTTCAATTATTTCATCAATGTAGAGATAAAAAAGATTGTACAGGCAAATGAAAAAGTATTTTGTGATGCCGATCCCCTGTTCTATATAAAATATTTAAATGCATATGTTGGAACTCCAGATTTAGAAGAAGGTTTTAATGTGACAAAAGCAGCAACGCCACATGAATGTCGTTTAAGGGATATGACATACTCTGCCCCAATAACAGTAGATATTGAGTACATAAGAGGCAACCAGAGGGTAATTAAGAATAAGCAACTAATTGGAAGGTATGTATATATAGAAAATAAGTACTCTGGCAAGAAACATGGAAAACCTAAATAAACTGCTCCTTTGCTTCAATATAAAGATTAGTAAATCTTCATGTGACATGTTCATCAATTAAGGCTTGCCATATGTCTGAAAAATGTTTTTAGATAACCTAAATTGCTTACTATTGATCACACTTCAATGGATGGATACTCTTAAAGTAAAAATGTTCATTTTAACATTTTCTTATGTGAGAAGGTGGCAAACGAGCAAACAGTTCACCTGATGTTAAGTGACCACTACCCATAATGAACCTATAATGGACAGAAGAGGGCTTAGACACGAAAAAGCACATTTCCTTTTCCTATTCATCCCATCCCTGTCCAATCCTCTTCCCTTCCTGGGAAAGTGAAGAGGAAATGAAATTTGGCCTCCGGCACCTCACTTATCAGACAGAGCACAGAAGAATACTTCTACTTCATGCCTGTCTTCTGTGAGATCATGATATTTCACTGGTTGAGCTGCCCATTTATGCAACAAATGTTGCTGACAACCACTGTTAACAATATAATCACAGAGACAAAGAAGATTTTTTAAAATTGTATTTAAGTATCAAAATAATCTTTTGGACAATAGAACTATCATAGTTGCTTTTAGGGGTGTTCATGGGAAGCATTTGCAGCTTAACAAGCTTTTTATCAGTGGTAGAGCCCACAAAAACATCTGTTGTACAAATGGGTCCGCTCAAAAGGTGAAATACCACAACCTCACAGAAAACAAGCATGAAGTAAAAGTATTTTATGTTTCGTCTGATGAGTCTTCCCCTTCCCATGCTTTTCTAATAAGAAAAGGATGGGAAAGAAAAACGGATTTGATGGGGGCGGGGACAAATAAAAAAGGAAATATTATTTTTTCTGTCTATCCATTCTTCTGTCCATTAAAGGTAGGCAATGCATCTGCAACTCTCTTGTTATAGATGCCTAGAATTAGTGGCCACTTACTATCTTCCTCATCACCTTTTCCAAAAAAATGTTAAGTTTACATTTATCTTACTGAAGTATGTTAATTTTGTTTACAGAATGCCATTAATGTTGAGGTCTTCAAATTGTGTATTGACAAATAAATCAGATTTTGAGCTCGCTCAGCTTAATGAATGCCCTCATGATCCTGGTGGTTACTTTATTATTAGAGGTATGATTTTAAAATTGTTCATTACAATAAGATAATGTTAAGAGGAGTTTGAAGCTTGAAATGATTCCAAACATGTTATTAACAATGATAAAAAATTAATGATGAGCATTGATTTGCAATTATTAGTGCATTCTAGTTTGTGAGGTGCCCGGCTCACAAGATCCTAAATGTTACAGGGGAAGTGTTTACCGCCATATCTATCTGGTAATAAATAGATAAGAAAACAAATGTTTAAGATTTTTAAAAACTACATAGTATCACCTCAACCTGAATAAAAATGGCTAGGTTGTATCGACAAGTAAATTTTAAACTAGTTTGCAAGTTCTTCATTTTCTACTTTAAATCTTTTTTGTCAATGTCAATGTCTTTATATATGTTTAGGACAAGAGAAAGTCATTTTAATCCAAGAGCAATTGTCCAAAAACAGAATGATTGTGGATGAATTTAAAGGAGCTATTCAATGTCAAGTAACAAGTTCTACACATGAAAAGAAGACAAGAACCAATGTCATAGTTAAGAATGGCAAATATGTTATGAGACATAATGCACTGTCAGATGTAAGCTTTTTTAAATTTTATACTCATGCCTCTCTATGAATTTTAAAATATTCATCATCTAAGGCTCCACAGCTGTGGGTGGGCCTGGGCATCAAAAACAATGTTTTGCCTTAAAACTTTTTTTATCCACAATAATGAATGTTCTCTCTGTGAATATCAATCAAATTAAATGAAAATATTAATATACCATACAAAAAATACATTTATCAAACAGTTACAATCCTATAATCTTTTTGAGGCAGTCAGTGATAAGAATATTTTGATTTATCATAATTGACTTTTCACACAGTGAACATTCATTATTGTATTTGCATTGCAGATTTATTTCCTTAAATCGATTAATTTCTAAAAGTCACTACTTATGAAATGTTTTAGGACATTCCAATAGCTGTAGCTTTCAAGGCGATGGGGATATGTAGCGATCAAGAAATAATGCAACTTGTGGGCTCAGATGATTCAATTGCAAAGAAGATGGCACCATGCATTATGGACTGCCACAATCTGAAAATATTCACACAAAATCAAGCGCTTGCTTACATAGGAAGTAAATTGAAAGTGAAAAGGTGAGTTAACATGTACATCACAATATACAAGGTTAAACAGATTGTGAAAATTTCAGATTGATGAATTTTTAATTTTGAATTCCAATGATTAAAATATTTCATTTTATTGTTTGCAATATTTTATGTCTGTTCAGTAATTTAATTCAACACTATTTTATTTAAAAAATTGGTTTCCTTTTCAAATTTATTATCTTGCTTGGTATACCCTATCTACTTTGAAATCCAGTCTCCAGCAAAGTGTTTTTGGTTTACAACCCTGCACATCTTCAGTTAGGATTACATAAGTATAGGTCTTCTTCTTGAATTTTATATCTGAACTGAAGGTTACCACTTTTCGATAATACAATAATATCAAAAATGACAAAACATTCCAAGTATTTTGGGTGCATTATGTTTAATTAATCAGATGGCACGTCATTAGGATGCCTTGTGAGTCGTGTTTTTTATAGCTTGGCAGGCCTTCTATTATCTTCTTTAACAATGCCGATTTGTAAGTGCATTATGTATTTCAGTAATTATAATAATCCACAATACATTTACGTAATATTCCATTTTGGCATCATTGCAACATTGTGATTGAATTTAATATTTAACATACATATACATAAGGGCGGCTTAAAGAAAAGTAAATATTTAGGTTTCAGACCGCAAATACGAAAACACGCACTCCAATTGATGAAGCCAGGGATCTGCTCGCTACCACTATCCTTGCTCATGTAACAGTGGAGAACTATAATTTTTACGTCAAAGCTATCTATTTGGCCATAATGGTGAAAAGAGTAATTGAGGCGGAGAATAACAAGTCGGCCATAGATGATCCAGATTACTACGGTAACAAGAGGCTCGAATTAGCTGGATCACTATTGTCCCTAATGTTCGAAGACCTCTTCAAAAGATTCAATTGGGAACTGAAATCCATAGCTGATAAAATCATACCAAAAGTGAAGGCAGCACCGTTTGATGTCGTAAAGCATATGAGACCGGATTTGATTGCAAATGGATTGTTCACGGCGATCTCGTCAGTAAGTGATTTCCTTTATAATAAAAACCTTATTCAACTTGGGTAAACATATTTCAGATCCGTATCTGGCATTGTTAGGTTAAACCTATAGTTGTTCTTTTGTAGCTAGCGCTCCAATATAAATGAAATTTCTCAAAAACACTTGATGAACTTTGCTAATGTACTATTTTACAAAGCTGCCAGACTTTGATTCATGTATATTCTGTCGTTTATTCTGGAATTTACAATCCTGACAAACAGAAATTTTAATTTTATTACAGGGCAATTGGACTATTAAGAGATTTAAGATGGAAAGGCATGGTGTAACACAGGTGCTTAGTCGCTTGAGCTATATATCGGCTTTAGGAATGATGACCAGAGTCAATTCGCAGTTTGAAAAGACGAGGAAAGTGTCAGGTCCGCGGTCGCTGCAGCCCTCGCAGTGGGGCATGCTCTGTCCCTCCGACACTCCGGAAGGCGAGGGCTGCGGTCTAGTCAAAAACCTCGCGCTGATGACTCATATCACAACCGAGTGCTCCGAGGAGCCAATCTCAAGGCTCGCATGCAACGCCGGCGTCGAAGACGTCAGGCTGCTCGGGGGAGAGGAAATTAACCACCCTGCGGTTTACATTGTTTTTCTCAATGGTAAAGTTTTTTGATAATATGTAACTTTAACTATAACAGTGGACTGATATAGGCTGATGATGATGATGATGATGATGATGTAACTTTAAACTGGTCTGTGTGGATTTGACATATAAATAACATGTATGTAAAAAGTATTGCAAAAGAGAATAGTAAAATCGGCAAAGGCTGCCCAAAAAGAAGATGAAGACCGGATGTGATTTTACTAGAGAAGGAACCAAGAAAGACCCTTTCGGGTTGTGGTGCGTAGAAAAAGATATGTCAGGTCAGTCGATAGATGTGTGTCAGGATCAGAGAGATCAGGAGAAATATAAATTTGTAACCTATACCATCTCTTTGTGTTTTTTTATAAAAAAATCATTACCAATTATCGCATCTTTTTCTAGGAAACATTTTAGGTGTTACACGACAATACAAGAAACTCATTAAAATATTCAGAATGTTCAGACGACGTGGACTTATTTCATCCTTCGTGTCTATTTATCCGAATCATAACCAAAGGACAGTTTACATATGCAGCGATGGTGGTCGATTGTGTCGTCCTTACATCATCGTTGAAAGGGGCTACCCCCTTGTACAACAAGTACATATTAACGAACTTAACAGAGGAATAAGAAAGTTCCAAGACTTTTTAAATGATGGTCTCATAGAGTACTTGGATGTGAATGAAGAAAACGACAGTCACATAGCAACAGTGGAAGCCGAAATAGATCCATACGTCACTACGCATCTCGAAATAGAGCCGTTCACAATATTAGGTGTTTGCGCCGGCCTGGTGCCCTACCCGCATCACAATCAGAGCCCGAGGAATACGTACCAGTGCGCTATGGGGAAACAAGCTATGGGTAAGTTGAGTTAATGACAAATAAATTAATATGTTTTTGTATTATAAAAACATTAATCAAAAAAATAAAGTTGCAGCTCAAAGCTATTATAACAATACTATGATTAGAAATAAGTAACATTTTGTTATTGTTATACTTTGACTACCCCATAGCCTACTGGAAAGAGTAAATAGATTTTTTCTGCGCGGATCGCTCGAATTCAATTTGAGTTTTAAAAAAAATGTTTATTTTTAGGTCTGGTCAATTCAGTGTTGTGATGGTTTAGGTCGTGTTGAAGTCTTTATTAGGCACGTAGAAAACGCCGCGCCTGGTTGATGCTTATTGTATTAAATCCATTGGCCAAACACTTTAGAATTATAATTTTGTATCGTCATTTGCAGGTACCATCGGATACAATCAGAAAAATAGAATCGATACTTTAATGTACAATTTGGTGTACCCTCAATGCCCCATGGTAAAAACAAAGACAATAGAATTGACGAATTTCGATAAGTTGCCTGCCGGCCAGAACGCTACTGTAGCCGTGATGAGTTACAGCGGCTACGATATTGAGGACGCGCTCATTCTCAACAGAGCTTCGATAGATCGCGGCTACGGACGCTGCCTTGTCTACAAAAGTGCGAAAACCACTATGAAAAGATACAGCAATCAAACATCAGATAGAATATTAGGCCCCTCGAAGGATGCTACAACGGGAAAAATCATAAAAGCCCACGATATCCTCGATTCTGATGGCATCGCCGCGCCTGGAGAAATGGTCGAGAATCGTCAGGTCCTTATAAACAAACAAATGCCTCCGGCGACCATAAATCCTATTGCTCAAGGACAACCGCAGCAAATCGAGTATAAAGAGGTTCCAATCACATATAAAGGTCCAGTCGAGTCGTACATTGAGAAAGTTATGGTTTCCGCAAACGCCGAGGATGCATTTTTAATTAAGATATTACTACGACAAACTAGAATCCCCGAGATCGGTGACAAGTTCAGTTCTAGGCACGGTCAAAAGGGTGTTACTGGATTGATAGTTCAACAAGAAGACATGCCTTTTAACGACAGAGGAATATGTCCCGATATGATTATGAACCCTCACGGATTCCCTTCTCGAATGACTGTCGGTAAAACAATCGAACTGCTGGCGGGTAAAGCGGGGTTAATGGAAGGCAAATTCCATTATGGTATGTGTACTTCAATAATCAAATTAAATTATGTATTATATATATATA
>DWTW01001799.1:0-11974 GCA_018246275.1 Papilio slateri
ATAAATAGTGCTTTAGATTATATTATAGAAAAAAACATTTGTCTTGTTTGGGGTTTAATAACTTAAGTAAATTGAGGAAATACTATCCCCATTAGCCAGCCCGAGATAAGATGAGAGACATGTGGAAAACGAACGAGATAAGATGCTTATCTTTGAGTGCTAAACATATATGAAGACGATACACAGTTATACAACTTCTAGAGAACTTTAGTTTAAGTTTATAGAAGAACGGTATCAAAGTAAAAGCTTTAATAAGCGGTTCTAGGTTCTTCTCCTACGTTATTTCTTTAAGAGTATATATAAAGTTTACAGATGTTAACATTCTCAGCATAGATTTATATACCTCCAAATACCGTGTTCCATACGAATTCAATGTTCAAAAATGAAGCTCGATTTTCTTCTTTAGTTGTGCAAAAATATTATTAACTAGACGTTGCCCGTGCCCATCTCACGCATTCGTTTCTTATTTTCCTCGCTGAAATTCCTGTATAATAATTTGTATATTTTTGTAACTATGTTAAGGTACCCCTGATTTTTTTTGTGATGTATTAATGTGTATTGAGTTCTCATTAAAAAATACAAATCTTCTGTTTGAAATATAGTTATTGTTTTTTAATTATTAAACTTTTTATATAGCTCTCGAAATTAGCTTTACCAATTTAATTACATATATCACTTAGACTAGCAAATATCAATTATTTTATACCCGCTTCGTACACAATCCTCAATTACATTGGCTTATCATCTAGTTTAATTTATTAGTGGCCGCCATTCCGCTAGATTGCGTTAATCTCCTCAAAGCCAAGTCGACACCACATTCGGACCGGACCATCGCTCGTTTTGCATATTTCAGCAATGTTGCAACGAAAAGCAATTGATTTTTAAGTTTAGTCTTTCTAGTGATTTATTATTATCGATTGCCACCGTAAAAATGTAACCAGATGTAAAGAGTTAATTACTTTTGAAACCGGAATACGAGCAAATATTCTTTTTTATATTCCCGTCCATTCAATAAAGTAAAGTACCCACAGCCATACTCAGTCTGGACGCTGATTTATTTATTTCGCGCAATGGACATGGACTTTGTACACAAATGAAATTGCTCATTTCTATATTTAATAAAGTAAAATGTATTAAAATAGTAGTAATAGTTGTTAATATAATACATAATTTTGTTCAGATGTTGAAATGAGTATGTCATATATTGTGAACTGCGTCGGTTTACAATCGAACTAGGCATATTATAAATAATATAATATCTTATAAATATGTTTATGAAGAAATGTTTGTTGCTTTTGACATGGTACATCAAATTGTCAATGATTCGTTCAGGAACATACTTTTGAAGGTCAGAAGGATATCAAGAGTATACAATTAAGTATAGAGAGGCGATTGGTTAAAATAGACTTGCGTGTTTAATAATTATAAGTATTATTGAAGAAGTCAAGATGTCCAGTCAGTCGACTGATCGATAACCCCTGTAGATAGCCTCAACAAATACCGGTTACAGTGTATCGATAGCCTTCTTATAAGGTTGTCCGCCTAAAATAATTACTTCGAGGAGCCTATTTCTTTATATCTAGATACCATATATTAAGGCACATACACCAATTTTAAAAGAATCCTCAAAAAGTTTGTACCGACTATACTTAAATGCAAAAATAAAAATATCTTATTTTCTAGTAGGTTAATCCGCCCAAAGCGTTGCGCAATATAGATGACGTAACTTAATAAAGTAAAGGAACTGTGTGATAGAACAAAAGAGATACCGCATTTGTCCTTTGATCCTTAAATTTGTAATAATTCTATGTTCAAAACTATTTCTTCGCATTTAACCTTATGTGAAGTAGAACTAAAAGCAACTAGGGTACCGAAGTACACAAAATACCATAGAATTTTTCAATAGATTGGTTGGCTGTCTAAAATGACGCCCATTTACTCGCCTGAAAATCACCTTTGTCGATCGCCTCACTAACTGTTCGCTTTATTTGAACGCTTTCAACGGACTCAAAGGTTTCGCTATTAACAGCTTCCTAGCACGAACACACGAATCTACTGACAAATATTACACTTTAATATGTCCATCAATATTCGCTATGTAGTTTAGTATAAGTTCATTCGCCATAAGTATATATTGTTAATAGGTAAAATGTATTACATTGAGTATAGAAACACTTAATGTAGATTTACGTAGTTATGTTTCCTCACAGGAGTCTAGCTGATATAGTTACATCTCAGAAATTATTCGAATGAAAATGACATTTTCTTAAAAAAGTGTCGAATCTTGGTAATAAATATATTTTTGAAGGCTTATGCGGTGCAATGGATTAAAGATGGGAGAAGAGGTGATTATTTAAAATTAGGCTTCAATAATACAGAAGCATAAGTAGCATATTGGATATACCTACCTTTATTTCTACCCATAGTAAGAATTCGTAGAGTTACTCTATATTCACAAAATTAACAATGGATTGGAAGACATTTTTAATTTTAATTTAATAAGTGCCGTACCGTATATATAAATAATAATCTAATAAAAGGTATATCACCTACTTTTACTACATGTAACATTAGCTAAAATGTTAAATCGTAAACTTCTGCAGTGTCGGGCATTCCGTGGCAATGCACATGGTCAGTGATTAATTGTCACCATTTATGGCTTCGTTTTATAAAAAAACAAAATAGTTTTCCGATCCCAAGAGAGTTGTTAGGTGTTTTAAAAGGGAGGTAGTGTCGATTCGCTAGATTTAAATTGAATTATACGCATTTCAATATGAGCAAAGATTCTCATTTTGTATGTTCCTCTCTTTTTTGTTCCATTGACGCCATAAATTTAAGCAATTTATCTATTTGTTTGAACAAGCGGTTCACCTGATGTTAAGTGCTACCGTTACCCATAGGCATCCGCAACAATCAAATGAGTAGCGTTGCCTACCTTTATTTTATACAGAGGAGAGGATAGAGAAGAAAAGGATATTCCCTTTTACTATATTTTCCTTGCCCAAGGAATGCTACTTAATACATAATTCTTATGCATCAATGTATTGCGTCAATGCTCGCGATTAGTCACTTTTAATACATCACTTCTTTAGTCCTTATAGCTCTGGTTGACGTATGAAAAAAAACTTAACATTAACTTTTCTTGCAATTTTTTCGAAATTATAGATCTATCGTTTTTACATTTTTAAAATCGTACCTATTATATAACCAAATTTTTACTTAAGTTTTCGACCTATCAGAAATATATCCATACGATAATTCTGCATACGTGCTGTTTATATCTATTTTTTATTACATAAGACAGGTTCGAATTTAATAAAAATACTTGTATCACATTTCTGCTCGAACAAGAACTGGCTTTAAATTAGGCAACGTTAGCCATAACTCTTGAATACGTTTTAATGCCAGATTCGCTAGGTTTTCGTCACGGTGGCAGTGCTACAATATAGATTGCGCCAAAGTGACGTCAGAGCATGCGGCTCCATCGGCCTCCCGCAAAATTTGAACATAGCCTACTTAAAAACTGAACACTATAGGAAGCCATAAAAGTTCTTTAAATTGCCACTACATGCCCGATAAGATTATAACATACCTTTTTTAACATGTGATGTATCACAACTGATGTTGCAAAACTCGTTTTTAATTTTGATATTTTCTTAGAGCTGCTTTTAGTTCGTAATTATTAGTTCCACGAAGTCATGGTCCAACCTCGATCATTACATTAAATACAATATAGTAAATAATTTAAATTTCAAAGATACGAAGTAGAACCGTCATCATAGTCCAATTACATTGATTTTAATCAAACAAAAATACCTCGGGAGTAGCAAAAGATCTGGTGCTTATATACCACCGGTGTAATCTTACGATTCACACTGAAAAATGTTCAGAATGAGCGTATTTTGGCTGAAAGAAATAACTGTAAAACTTCCAACTTGTCGTTTTTTTAATATGTTTCAACGTATTTATATATGAGCCTTTTTGACACTCTTCGAAAAGATTTATTTCGTGTGCCACTAACTTTGTATCGCAGCATAACTTCTCGCCGTTAAGATTGATTTGTGTGGAAGAACAACTCTTAAAAATAACTCAAAACTCATCTGAATTTGAAAGTGAAATATGGGTCCTCTATACAAATTCGTTTTGATGTATGTACCGTTAGAATAACAGCTTTCTGATTTTCGTGGCCGGAGTCTAAATGACGCATTATATTCTATATTTCTATAGTATTCAATATTGCACGATAATAATAAAAAATAGCCAACGATAGGAAAGTAATAATAAATTTCTAATGACACAATAATGATTTATCCATGCATGCATTACAATCAAAACCATTAAAATGTCTATAATATGCATTTTGTGTGTATTATATGCATATGTAAAAGAGATAGTATGCGTAAGTTAAAATTATAATAATGTGATGTCGTGCATCCAGCGAGGAGAAAATGGTAGCAAACTGTCTTCTCTCCGACTACAAACACAAAAAAACCAATGGAGGGATTGCTATTACGCAACGCGAAGTACAAAGTACAAGTACCTATACAAATTTCAGTATAGATTGTTATCAAATTACCACAGGCATTGATTGCGTCAGTTTAATCAAAAGGGATAGTAACACAAAATCTCGTGTACATACCACTGCGCTGTCGAGTCTCGCTCGCCCCTGCGTTAACGAGGTTTCCTATGGCGTGTAGTGTGAAATGAATGTATAGTACTGTGGAATTGTATTATCCCGTTGTATCTGTACACTAGACCGTTCTTTGTCTCTGAAAGATTACTCAGTATATTTTAAAAATGCCGACGATTTACCTGCAAACATCACATTATTATATATTGGCTTTTAAAGTAATGGATTTGCTTTTAGAAGCTAATGAAAATGCATACTATTTAATTACAATGAGGAAAAAACTATGAAATAGCAGCGCTAGTTATGCGGTATAAGGTTTGTGATGATCGCTTGTCAACTTGTCTGCCAATTTTTCGATTTAGGTAACCTCTAAGACTGAATACTATAGCTAAGGTTAGTTGAGGTACTGTAGCTATCATAAACTTTGTAAATATAACCATCTTATTAAAACCTACCCTTTAGAATTTACATATACTACTATTTACTAGCTGATATGCCGCGTATCTTGGGTTAATTCCCAGCCGTGCCAAAAATGTTATATTTTTAAGTGTATGGCGAATGTCTCACTCCTTATTTTATAAGGCACCTACTAATCAATGGATGGAATGCGTGTAATGGTTGCTGTCTTTGCCTGCTCCAGTAGGCATAAAATACGTGATAAATCATTTAAAAATGAAATTCGTTGTACAAGGAACACCTTCCGCTTGAAACGTGAGACGCTAAAACGTAGGTTCGTGTAAAACATGCGGAGGTATCTCCACACACGCGCGTTGCGAAGTGTTACCGCGGTGTAATTGGTTACATCCGGCATGGGCTGGCCAGAAAATCAATATAACGGCTGTGACCCTCATTTCACTGTAACGACCTCCAAAGCCAACTGGCCGAAAAAAATATTTTCAGATATCGCGTCGGCACTTAAATGAGCATAATTGAGCTCGCTTTCGCCCCGCGTGAATGCAATATTCATTTATTTCATTATTTTACTTCGACTGTATTTCATTTTAAGTTAATCGGATGTCCACAATGGAAACCATTTTTTCATTACGTCGATCAATTATTGTGGAAAGTAAATCAATCAGTCTTTTATTCAGAGTAATTTTTAAATTTGTATAAAAATTTATTTGTATTGCATATTAAAAAAACGATGCTGTCACGCTTCTGTTAAAGCTAGGTATGTATTAGCGACTGAACAAGGTAACGCGTTGATAGCTATATAGATATTTGTACGATCACATCAGATCATTAGTAGCAAAAAATGTCTGTCTAAATTATTTATTATTACTACACACTTTTTTGTTCATCAAGTGTGTTGATAAAAATCAAAAATATCCTATTTTGTTACCTATACAAACGTAGATACTTTTATGCCTCACGTTTATAACTGATCAGATACACACAGTTATTTGACCTTCCCACCGGGAGTAAAAATCGGACAAGACTCCGACAGAGCGGTAGATTAACTTGTGTAATTTTTTAAAGCGAACAGTTGAAACACGCCGCAGTAAAGTGCACAGCTCACTGATTTCGGAAAGCCTATTGTTATGACTTTACGATACAAATATGGGGTACAAAGATTAAGTATAAACGGATAAATACCTCAGTACCGAGTGAGTTTACAACTTAAAAAAAAAATTAGTTTTTATACAGTCTGTGTAAAACAGCATGTGGAAAATTATTATATATGTTGAATTTAAAATGTTAATGTACCTCATTCGTATTTTAATATCAGAATTTTGCAGTCTCAAACAAAATAAAAAAGGACAGCGTTATAAAAAGTGTAGTCTGAAGAAAAAGTTGTGATTAGAATTAAAAATGAATACTTCAATGTAGTGAGCTTGTTTGAAAAGGACGACGTATTTTAAACGAGAATATTTTTAATATAATACGTATATAGAAATAAGCGAGAGTAGTGTGCCGGGACCGTAAAGGACGGAAATTAGTAATCTTTGCTTACACATTTTTGGCACGATCTTGAGCGATATTTAATAGTTTTCAAAGTAATAATACACCGAATCAATTAAAGTTTTAACAAGTTATTAAGTATTTATTGTTGAATAATTCATTTTCTTGTATAAACCACCGTTTAAACTGTACTACAAACTGTCAGTACGTAAACTACAAATATGCGATGCTTACGCCACTCAAATCGTACACGATCGGAAACGAGCAAATAGAACCAATCAGATCGGTATTTGTGTAAGGATTGCGTCGGACACCGTTGTAATTATGCGTTTAACTATGCGACATTGCTGAATGCAATTTATAAATTAAATTACTTTTTAAGTAAATGGTAAGTACGTTAATCATATAAAATAATATGCTTTCATCTATTTTTATTTGTCAATGATTCTTCAACTTGTTACACTATTATGAGAGAACTTTTTACTTATTCAATACGTTAATAACTTACCTGATATCGCATATAATTCTTATTTGACAGAAACTAAGAAATTATTAAAATGGATAATCGTAATCACGGTGATCCTATCTATACAATCGAAACGAATGCAAAGACGAAAACGTGAATAAATTGCTATAAGAATCTTGACATCAAATGATTGCAAAAAAGACGCATATTAATAATAATATATGTATACCAAACCTAAAAATAATTTCTGATAAAGAGATTTTTGTAAAACATAAAACAAATATTTTCTCTACCAGGCATCGCTACGTTACGTCTGTAAAGTCTAAGCGCTTCGCTACGGGGTTAAACAACTTCATAATTTTAACAAATAGTTAGTCATCCTTACTACAAACCACAACAATTACTTGCTCGGTCAGCACTTTTGCAAGCGACTGAACCACAAGTTGTAATCTCTACGAAAGCCTCTTTCATTCTTTATACTTGCAAATATTTATATTTCTACTCATGTCATAAAATTAAACATTGAATTACCTCCAGATATCAAGCACGTAAATTATCCAACAATATTACAAAAATAAATTGTTATTAAAGTATTCAAATACTTTAATAACAATTTATTTTTGCAATATAATTAATATAATTCTGCAACTAAATGTAAAATGGCCCAAACGGGCCAGGTAATTTCAGAGGCTTTTAATACTTTCCTTTCATATAACAATTTCAACGGACGCAGTAATCCGATTTCCTGTCCAAATGAAGATTTAATTCCAGCGCGCAGTGTATACGACGCCCCTGCGAACCCTCGGGGCCATCTTCTCGTGTGTTCGACCGTTTCATTTCAAAGCTCCATACTCCATAATACTCTATACACTACCTACTACGTGTACTCGTAGGTATTTGACTTTGAATCACTTTAGGGGAGTGCAATTAAAACGCCATGTCCGAATTTCAATTTGCAGAGGGGAGGTATCGGTGGCGTTGATTAATAATGAAATAAGTACATCACATGTTACGTGGATGCAGATCAGACATATCAAAAAGCGTATTCTCCCATTTATGTAATTGACATTTACGTGAATTTGCTTTATACATTATTTCAAAGGGAATACTAATTAATTGCGATATTAATTGCTAGCTATTCGCGTCGCATAGCGACATTTAATAATCGTACTATAAGTAGTGAGTTGCTTTTCATAGTATAGCTCTGTAATACCCATTTTTTATTTATCTTTGATTTATTTCCGCCCGAATTGCAGAATAACTAATAATATATATTAAATATTACGAAAAAAAAAAGGAAAAGTGTTTTCTCAAATATTTTTGTGACGGCGACACAAATCTCTGATGAAATTAGAGAATCTACAAAGAGTATATAATTATACATTGTGACTTATACAACAAAACGAAAAACATCGTAACATCGTAAACATCGGGTGCTTCGATGAAAAGAATCGACCCGAGTTCAACCATCCAGCAATTAATACAAATGAATACAGCCAATAAGGTCAACAGAACATAAATTAATTCTAGGGCGGAAAGAAGTTTGCCGGGCCAGCTAGTTATTAATTAAAAAATATGTCCACGTTATTAAATTCGTATAGATGTTGATATTGCTTGTCAATAACACGAAAACCATAACATTCACTTTAAGATTAAGAAATTTAAGTCTAAACTCTTCCTTGCTTTATACTTTTTCTACTGTGGAATCAAAAATAAATCTATCTGTTTTTTAACTGTGTATTTTATGAACGAAGCTGTATTTGTTATTTTTATGCTATTTCATATATATATACTAAGAAGCCCAGAAGTATGAAAAATTATAATTTATATCTTTACAATAAATAAGCTGTACTCATGCTCTCAGTTCCAGGGGTGTTAAACCATTGGTGCAAGAAATGTTCTCTCTTGCGCTAATTAAACTTTGTACAATGGAACTTATAAAAACTTTCGTTTAAGCTGCAAGAGCTTCATTGAAAGTTAGTGAGAACTTTTAACTCCCTAAAATACTTTCAAAAGTATACTTTATAAGATATAAATCAGATATTGTTTTATTTTGAATTAATAAAATTGCTTATATCGCTCGTAAGTTTTTTGTTCAATTATGATCTTACTTTCTTTCGATCACATATCCACTTACATCAAGTGTGATTGTGGCATCCACGAGTTTCTTCCCACTTGAAAAAAACCCTTACCTAGGTAATACAATTCAATAATTGTTGAATATAAAATTTGTTACCACGTTGAAGTTCTACGAATTTCCGACTCACTTAGAAACAATTAGTTGTATTGTTTAATATATTTCCAAATACGAACTTCATTTTGTTTCATAAAACAATAATAGCCACTCTCTCAACCGCTCGTAGCTCATAGAGGCAGGGAGAGTTTTGTAATTCCTTGTGGTCTCTAGTCACACATTTGTGTTGTACAAACAAAGTAAAATACGAGCAAATGCTACTCCATATATTGATTTTAATTATAAGTGAATTGCTTGATGGTTTTGAATAACATTCTTGTCAAATAGAAAGGCTTACGGTATCTTTTTACGTCTTTAGTATATGGCAAATGGCTAATCACGGTAATTATTGGGAAAACCACGCTATAGGATATCAACAGTGGACCACAAAGGTTGCTAGATGAAAAGTCTTGTTTGTTTCATATTTGATGTAATTTTGATACAAAATATGTATATTGTTTTCCTACGAGTGAATGCTGTTCGATCTTCTAAATAATTCAGTCTATGTATACGTTAAGCCTTCCATGATGGAAGTTTTACGATTTATATTATTGGGTTGTTATTTAGGTTAAAGTGATTCTCAAACTAACTGAGTGTTGATTTTTATTTTTATATTGTCTGCTAGACAAGTAGTTCAACTACGTTACGTACAAAAATTAGTTTGGATCTACTTTGAACTTATCCGGATATTCTTAGAGTTTAACCAAATGAAGGATGGAATTTTACATCAGTCTTTATTTATTATTATTAGAGTAATTGGGTTACAGTTAATTAAATGATGGCGGTTGGATTCGATTCTAAATCGATAGTATTACCTACTGTCTTTCTATTTTAAGTATTTACAATAGTAAGTAATTACTTTGCACATAACCGTATGATATAAAAAAACACGCGTTTAAGCTTTTCTAGAAATTCTCCATCGACCTTCAAATCAGAACGCATTAATTTTTATACATTATTGCGGATGCTGTAAGTTATAGATACGTTAGGTAACAGTTAGTCTTAGTTAACAGGGGACAGTACGTAAACATCCCGAATTATTAATAACGTCATAATTTTTGGACAAGTTTCTTTACCTGTCCTAGTATAATGTGTGTATAGACAAAACCGTAACAATGTATTCGGCGCTAAGTAAATACTGAAAAGTTGCTTACCAATAGAAACCTTATTTTCACGTTAAATAAATATAATAAAAATTGTAAAGCAACATAATATCATCCAGCGAATAAAGAAATGTGTAGCCCCGTAATAATGAAGATGAATATTAAAAATAAAGACAGCGAGCTTCTTTTGTTGCGGTGACAAGAGTTTTCTTTGACGTAGCCTTGTTGCATGGAATAATTGTGCAGGGATTAATTACAAGACAACACACACACCGTCCTCTACCATTTATTGTAGGCTTTTTTTTGTTAATCTCTTTTTACTCAACAGAGATTTAAAAAAAAACGTAAAATAAATCAAATAACGACAGATAGGAGCAGAGCAAATGACTGATTTAAATATTGGATGGCCCTGACATAACTTTCTCACCTCTTTACAAACATATATACATCTGAGCATATACATAAAAGTATATATATAAAAAAATCTGATCTCATTTCTCTTTAGGACATTCTTTGCTAATTCTGCCATTCATTATTGCTATATAAGTGATTTATTTTTCCTTATTCGTTCTTTCATGAGCCGAAACCATGGAAGCATGGTTGTCTCGAATAGTCTCGCACAATAAACCTACGAAGAGAGGTCTCAATATACAGCAACACTTTTTTCGGTTCTTTTTCTTTCGATGCTCTCATTAAGATTTCCTAGCATACTTCGCAACTCTCTCAATCCTTCGTGATAACTTTGATCATATTTATGTATACGTATTTTGTGAGCCGTGCTTTCATTCTATTCTAGTTATAATCCATTAATGTTTATTCTCTACTCGTTGTAATCCAATACGCCTTCATATTATGTTTTATAACATTGTTCAAACTTATAAAATAGTGGAAAACTATTTGTATTAGATGCTATTGAAATATATGATCGGCCAATACAATTCGCCTTTGTTAAATCTCCTTGCTTAAGTATGAACCAATCGCAACAGTCCCACGTGCCGTAAAACGTTAATCTACTCGTAAAACAGATACAACATACAGACAGTATCACGATGTAGTCAGTTTATGACTGATTTATTTGGCGCCATATCTTGAACGTTAGTTGTGGATTTATAATTATTATTGTGCCCGCGGTTAAGGGCACATGGGGCCAATGTAGTGAAAAAATTTGCAAGTTTCATTCAATCTTTTGGTAATACGAAGTTGATTTACAATAGATTAGTGGCAACGTATGTTTCTTGCATATTTACTACTATCGCGTGTAGAATTGTCTCAAGATGATTGCAGTTCTTTGAAGACTTATATCTATCTTGGGAGCATCTTTTCCCCAACATCTATTGTTGATTTGGTTAATGATTATCGGAGTATTTTAAAGTGTTTTAATGTACTCCGAATGTTGCGTAAAGTAAATTAAATTCGCGTGTGTAAAGTTTAAAATTTTTGTTCCGACGGTGTTATTAACCGTATCAAATTAAAAAACAGCGTATTCGAATGCTTTATATGTATAGAAATGTTTGCTCATTTATTTTTATACCGAATAGTGTTTATTTATCTGTTGGAGTTTGATTGAACAAACATTCATCAACATTTCAATATCATTCAATTTTTTTTTCGTGCGTTGGCGTTATATATATATATATATA
>DWTW01001800.1:0-11973 GCA_018246275.1 Papilio slateri
TGTCTCGTCAGTATAACACAGTGACATTAAAATTGCCTTAAACAAATATATTGACAAACTGTACCCAAAATTGTGTCACGCCATAAATCATATATTATGATACCAATACAAACAGACGGACAGACGTGAAGTGCGAGCAAACACGAGGCGCGCAGCTGCCGCGCGCTCAGGTATTCCGTTTTTATGTAGATATCGTATTTCGGTTCACCGGGCGTGTCATGACCGTGTCTCAGTGTGGGGCCCGGGAGCCTATCTCCGTTCGAAATAAAGTTGCCATATAAATTTGTCTTTAGTAGTATACGACACTGATATCTAATGATCTGATCAGTTGGATCAAGTTAATTTTACTGAGTTTACTTTATATTTTATCGACGTTACGTGAGGTTTGAGTAATAATCTTCATGATGTATATATTTGTAGGCTTCTGTATCCAGAATTTAAATATTAGCTATTGAAATTGTTTAATTAATGAATTATTGTTCTCGTCCAATGATGTGGCGGGTCCTGTGACAAACAAGGTAAAAGCTCATAGTCATTTTATATGTATGTACATATGTCACCGATCGATTGCGAACATCGTCAGTTTAGTACCGGACTGGACATAGGTATTGTAAATTGTCAGCAAATTGTGAACTGAGAGAATCATTGACAATTTGACGTGTCATGCCAAAGGCAGCAAACCTATTTTTACTTTGATATACTTCTTAAGATATAATTTTTATATATAACTGTCATGTTCAACATAACGAACCTAACCTATAACAACTTTGCATTTTATTAAATACGAAAGATATTTCGATCGAAAAGATTGAAACATATTTCCAATAAAATTTTGCGGGTTAGTCCCTTACATAACTCAGTTATTTTTTAATTAGCCAATATTTAGTGGAAGGTAAGAATCCGTGGTTTTTTTAGTGCACGAGAAAGTCAGCAGTGTATGTAGCAGTAGGCAGGTGGCATTTTGATTATTCGTATATTTCGAAGATGTGTTAAACGTCCAGTGATTCAATTGTGAGTTCCCTTTGTGTGATCAACTTGTGTACTGCAGATTGTAAAACCAAAATCACAGGCAGGCGGACTCTTACCGCTGCGTCGATATAACGAAAGTTCAAAAACGTTGTCAAAAGTTGAGCTAACAAACATTTCCGAGATTGTTTTGTCTAGAGCGGGCCGTAGAGCAGACTTGAAGGAGCATTTTATTGTCACACAAGTCTCAGAGGAAAATATTTACTAGTTAACATATTTGAATGTTGACAGATTACTGGGGGTTCACACTGCTGAAAATATCACATAAAACATGTTGTTATCTCTCTCTTTCTTTATAAAAAAAAAACAGAGATGACTATATGTTTATATGAATGATTTCGGCAGTGTGAACTCACGGCCAACTACAAACCATGAGTGTTGGAGTAATTGATACGCTAGGATCAAAAACATTAAATAAACGCGAGAAAATCAATAAAATTAATTGCATTTCAATGTTTTTTTTTTATTTTTTATAAACCTTTATTTATTATGGAATACCTATGATTACTTTGTCTATATTTAATCATTTTAGTACTCGTAATGTCTGTTATTAGGATGCAAACTAGAGTTCTTAGGTTCGTATTTTGACATTACAATAAACATGGATAACTTCCATTAGGTAAACAAAATAAGGTGAAGGTTGTCGTTGCGCAGACGAAAGAATGACGACGACGAGAGTGAAAGTGAAGATCGAATCGACCGATTAGGACGCCGTTTGTGAGATCCCGAATCTTCGTTGGAGAATAGCAGTTAGTCTGTGCAGGAGCCGACCAGTTAGCTTTCAATCTGTTATTGTCAAAAATAAATAAATTTTACATAAATAACATATGTATGTATATAGAAGCGCCAATAACGCGAAAAATGCACAACATGGTCGTGGGTTCGAATCCCGCCGTTCGACTATTGTCGTGAACCATGTCCAAGCAAGTTTTAAACTTGTTTGGACATGGTTAAAAGATTTATTAGTAAATTATTTCGATAATCTACTAATATTTCATATATATGCCCAAGGACGGTGAGCGTCAGGCAGGCAGCCGGCCGTAAAAAAAACTATAACCAAAACCTATTACAGTATAGACTACGGTACTGTGCCGACCCCACATAAAAGTGGGATTTAAAATACAATATAATCGGGAGAAATATTACCTGAAATAATTATGCCACCGGAATCTCTTGAGGTGCAGACAGAGTACGTTCGGTAACCGCCGGATCCAGAACTGCTTGGTGGACTTCTGCTTGCACTTGCAGCTGCCGCAGTAGTACCGCTCGGTGTCCGCCAGCTCCTCCACCTGGAATAAGACATGTTTGAAACGCTAATAGCTTAGTGGTCAAGGGTACAGACTGCGAAACATAGGGTCGTGGGATCGAATCTACCAGTCGACTATTGTGAACCATCTTCAAGAACAAGCGTAAACTTAAATGCAAAATTGGAATGGTTAAAAAGAATGTTAGTTATATTATTTAAACAATTTAATATATCAAAAAAATGTCACAAGTCCAAGGACAACAGATTGAGAATAAAATATTTTTTTATAGTAGAAGATGGCAAACGAGCACCTGATGATAAGTGACCGCCACCCATAGATATCCACAGTGAGCGAATGAGTCGCAGATGCATTGCCTACCTCTAAAGGAGAGAGAAGAGGATAGACAGGAAAGCGGATATTTTCTTTTCCTATCCATCCCCTCCCCATTCAATCCTCTTTCCCTTCCCATCCTTACTTTATTAGGAAAGGATGGGAAGGGGAAGAGGACTGATTAGGCCTCCGCCTCCTCACTATCAGACGAAACGCTTGCACACTTCTACTTCACGCCTGTCTTCTGTGAGGTCGTGGTATTTCAGCGGTCGAGCCGGCCCATTCGTGCAACAGATGGTGTTGCGGGCTCTACCACTGTTAAAATAATAAAACTTATTCATTTAAAATTGTACAACTCCAAGGTGCTCAGTCTCCACAGCTGCAAACTTTAAATCGATATTAAACTTTATACTATTGACGATCACCTCCATTGATATGTAGTTACACTCTTTTGCAGGAGACATAATGTCATGTGAGCATGGCCTAAAGTATTAGTGACTGAAGACGACCGAAGGAGATGAGAGTCACGTGACTCACCTGTACGAAGCTCGCCAAGCACTCAGTCAAGGACACTGGGGCGTCGTGGCGACCGGCCTCGGGTAGTTCCAGTGACAAATCCAGGAACGGATCGAACTTCTTGCTTTCCGTGCCGCAAGCTAAGCAACGCACCTGGAAATAAATATATCCAAATAAATAAACATAAAATATGCATTTCAATTAAGAGAAAATGTGTGACTTAAAAGTGGACGTTGTGACTAGAATTGAGAAAGGTGCATACCTTTGGTAGTTAGGGCATATTGAAAGGATGAATGATGAGAGAGTGACAAGACAAATTTTTGTTGCAAAAGTGAGTGTTGGCAGGGGACGTCACAGGAGAACTTATATCGATCAGATTAGTGACATACTAAAAAAAGGAGATATAAGGAATACCCGTAACCGACGAGCATGTATGGCGTAAACGTAGGAAGTAGAAGACGTGAGAGGTATGCCAGGACCGCGCCAAATAGAAATCCGTGATCTCTGCCTACCCCTCTGAACCCAAGATTATCTATACTAATATTATAAAGAGAAAAGATTTGATTGTTCCGGATAAACTTAAAAACTATTAAACCGATTTTATTTTCACCAATAGAAAGCTTTTCTATTGGTGAGTAACATTGGCATTTTTCCATGTCCATGTTTAGTCGAGCGAAGCCGGATTGGGTCGCTAGTGTAATATATATATAAATGTGCCGCTCACTTCGCTCTGCAGCGTGCCGCCAAAGACAGCGGTGACTATGGAGGCGGCGGGCGTGCGCGGCGTGCGCGGCGGGCACGGCGGGCACGGCGGGCACGCGTCCGCCCGCTCCGCCGGCAACACCTGCTGCAGCTCCGTGTGCAATCTGAAAATACATAATAAAAATAATAATCAATAAAATAAATAATAATTAAAACGTAATAATAGTTTATTGTATACAAAGGAAGTATCACAAAAGTAATAAAATATGAAATTTGATAGTTAGCAAAACCAATCATTTGTGTTTGTTGAAAACATAATAACATACGTTTCTGATTCCGGGATTCATAGCACGGCATCAGAATTATAAAAATTAGACAAAATAAATAAATAAAATATTAACATCCGACCTCAGGGGCCTACCATATTGTTAGGTAAAAAAAGCAAGCAAGCAATAGTAATAAATACCTGTCCAGCATATAGCGCAGGAACTCATGCGCGTCCTGTTGCTGGTACCCACGAAACCGGGGCACCACCTTCCATATGACGAGGAACAGGCACTCCGGAGATATCGCGCCTTTAGAGCCGCACCCGCCCGCGTTCAAGTTTATCAGCACCTGGAATATTTATTATCATATCCTATACGTGAACAAAATCATGAGCCCCGCCCGCCCACTCACGTCGACAAGCAAGGAAGCTACACTTTGTATATTTTGTTCGATATCTGCATGGAATAAACTTATTTGTTCACTACACACGTACACCGCTAAGACGTCATAGGACTCATGTATCTTTTTATTGTGCACGAGTATTTAGTAGAGCATTTTTCATGGCTACTATGGGGTGTTAGCTCAATTTCCTTTTGGAACCAACTTCTTTCCAATGGTCTTTTCCTTCTTTTACCAAAAGCTTATCAAGTGCTGAGGATACTCATGGGCGATTTCGACCATCATAGCGGTGAAAGGTAAAAGATTAAAAAAAAACTCACTTTTCGCAGTTCTTCAGCCATGATCACGTCATGCATCTCCTGGCGTGTGTAACTCCTTGAGTGATAAACCTTGCGGCCGTTCGTTTTCATCTCTAGGGACGGTAGCTGACTGAAATAGCAACTAAACTCTTGGATATTGTTTAAGCTTTGTAGCACAGCATTCATGAAACAGGTGTTGCCTAGATTCTTTAAACCAAGTATTCTCTTCTCTCTCTGTGTCTTGCCATTGCAAGGTGACATCTTCTTCTCTTTGTTTTTGGGCTGAACTGTGTTCTCCGCCGAGCTGCTATCTTCCGAGTGAGATCGTTTACGAGATCGTAATCTTAGACTTCTTACCGGTTCTTCTGTAGTCTGTAACAGTCCAAAAATAACATGGAAATTTTATCATGAAAATCAGACATAAGTTTACAGTGGATGCAGAAAATAATAATTTTTACAGCGTTTAACAATGAAGTACTAACTTTTGATTCCAGATTACATGACAAAATACAATTTATGTAAATTATTACTTTCTATATGGCAACAGGGAACTATTTAAGTCAACAATTCCACAGATTATGGCACACCCAAGATGAGGGAAAGAGTTTATATGCAAATACTTAATTATATTTTTCTCTAATATTTTGTGGTGACATGTTTGTAACAATATCTTTGCCAGTTTGACACATCATCTTTACAACTCATTAGTTCAGTAATCCCCATATTACATAAATTTACGATGCTTTTTTAACTGGAGTATTGAACATTTCACAGACCGATTGTAAACTTTAGTTTATAATATTACTAGGCATATTAAAACTGTCAGCAAATTGTGAACAGAACAAGTCAGTCCGATTATAACCTAACAAAGTTCATCATCATTTGGTGACACACACACCACAAGTAAAATTATGAAAAAGATTTTACCTTGGCAGCCTTAGTTGGCTTGTTATCATAAATATCTGGTAGAGGAGTGCTGGCCAGCATCCCAGAACCATCAATGACAACTTCACTGCCACTGCTAGATGGAGTTATATCAGATATTCTATTCTCTTCTCTGCTGTCAATTGACAAAGGCGTATCATTCATAATGCTGTCAAATATACGACTGTTTATGTCATCTCTATCTTCAATTTGTTCTATTTTACTTGGTGGCTCATAACTGCTGTCATCTCTACCAAAATGCATCAAACTTTGTCTCAATTCCGATATTGTTTCATTGTCCATATCATTGCTTACATAATCATCACATTTATAGCTGAAACAATTCATATATAATTAAATTCAAACCCCCAAACGGTTCAACTGGTTTTGAAGAGTAAAGTGTCATTAGATTCATTATCTTCCCTGGAGTGTCATAGAGCATTATGACCTCAGCATAAAACCTATATAATGGAAGTAAATAATTAAAATGTCAATAAGCAGTCAGTTGCGTATTTGTTTTTTCTTAACTAACAATTATTTGTTATCTACCTTGTTAAAATTTTTAGTTAGTTTTCAGTATAATTTGTCACCAATGATTACTCTCTTAATTCATGTCATGTTGGTTTCAAGAAAAAACGAACATGATAAAAAGAAAAGTCAGAAAGATTGTAAAAAATACAAAGAGGTAATTACTAAATACTTCTATTTATGGGCTGTTGTAATTTAAAAAAAATATATATTGAACTGAATTACCAGTATACTGAATATGCATCACAGCTCATGCACAAGTAGTGATCGGCAGTTTCTGCATGCAATTGCGCATGGCCTTTTATGTATCGACCACAATTGACGACCCCACACTGCAGGCATAGCCAATTCTGCTCCGACGTTGTACATTCTAAAAAGTTAAAACAAATATATAACGGATTTCATTTATAAGGACATTCTAAAGAAATGTGTTATTAAGAGTACCAATAACCAATAAAATAAATATAAGCAGAGATTGTACGTGATGTTCAGGGGTCAATTCTCAGTCAGCTAAAAGCAGCTGTCAAAAAGCTCCATTTTTTAAATTTTTATGTACGAAAAAAATTACCTAAAAATTAATCTAGAAGTGGAAAGATGTACTCACTCCCTTATCCACTTACATTTGAGATACAAAAAGTTTGGTGGAAAGTGGACAGTGATTAATATCTCTATTTACCCCAGGAGCATTTAAAAGTCTTAATGTTTTATTTCTGATATTCAATCTGGGATCATTTAAGAACCTCATATATTTAAGGAGCTTACATATCTTTACGTCTTTATTTCAATGATTGTCAGTTATTGGTACCTTTAAATGTTTATGCAATGTAAAAGTAAATTGCTTTAGAACAACTTTTCCTCAATATATATCCTTTAAACTACACTTTTTCTATATCATGCTGTTTCTAACCTGACATTTTATTTTGAACTTGTGGTTTCAATGGTGCATACTTGGAATATGTATACTTGATTGAAAGTAACAATAAATATAAAATAATTTGTTATGAAATTCAAATTTTTAAAAATGGCTATAATAAATTCTGGTTGTAACAATAATGAAGGGACCACTAAATTCCGCTGCTACATCCGAAAGTCGTTATTTCTATATATTTGTATAAAAAGGGAGGTAGCTGATTTCTAGATTTCACTTAACCTAACCACCATACAATAATGTACCACCCCATTATAAACAAATTGTTTATCTATCTGTGGATGTAGACATAAGATAAAAAACCATAATGATTCTACAAACAAGTCCTTGTGTGTTGTTGATTTGAACCCTATGTCCATCATTAGATGCACATTTTTCCCAGGAGTGTCATAGAGTTAGTTGGGTATTTTGTTTCTTTTTAACTAATAATTACTTGTTTTTTATCTCATTAAAATCTAGTTTATTTATATGCAAGAGATTTTTATAATTTGTCACCAAAGATTACTACTTTACTATCATTCCAATAATTTGTAAACCATTTCATCAAAAGGTATTTCTTAATTTGTGTCATGTCTGTTATTTGTTGTGTACAAGAAAAACCGCACATGATCAAAATAAGTATAAGTCAAAATAAGTTAATAAGAAAAGTTTCCAATCGAAAAGGGATTAGGCAAAACACCTAAACATCCCAAAAATACAAAGAACTATATATAAAAAACTATAATGATTCTATGAACAAATCTTTGTGTGTTTGTTGATTTGATCCTTATGTCCGCAAGGAATTTCTATGAAATAGTTATAAATTGTTTATTAAAATAGTCGCATTTTTCCAAACAATTTATAGCATTGTCATGCATAGAAATATACAGCTGTCCATTTGTCAGTCAATACCTATTGAATAGTTATCATATTGATAAGAGTTGTATATAGACCGATTGCAAATTTCAGATACTCTGCTGATGTCACAGTTTAGTTTAACGACGCAAATAAATGTATGCTAGCAAACGACGAAGTAAATGTTGTGCTTAGTAAGTAAATCCGTTTTTCGCGCATAATGAGCTTAAATCAAATTTAGTTTAAAAGTATAATTCTACATCATCGAGATAACATTTCTATAAGAAAAAGATGTGTCGTGATCGACGATATTTGGTCATCTAGAAGTGATTCGAATTCGTTTCATTTAATACGCAAAGCATCAATAGCTTGGCACGTCACTCGCGGTCACCCGTGCCGCCTCCCCTCCCCCACTCCGAACAGCTGATTATTTTAAGTTCAGTGTATTGATTTTTCAATCTAACCTCCCATATTTAACATAGATTAACATGGTAACTACGAATGGAATTTAAATGTATTTATTACAGTCTATTATGTAAATCAATTAAGTATTTTACCTGAACATTTGAAGTTCTTTGTGATCGTGCCGTCCTGAAAGATGAAATTCTTATCCACCTTGACGTTATCTAATAAATGCGTACATTCCATTATTCATAATAAAATAAATCTTATAAAATCTAAATAAAGCCGATTTTTAATTCATAGAAATATAGAAAATTATAAGCTCCGCTATACGCAGCCACTTAGGCTTCGGAAACGAACGAGATCGACATATTATCACTTTACACTTTAGGTTGGTAAGTGAACGAGCAAGCGTATGAAATGAAATATGAAGCAAAACGCAAACACCACAAACATAACAATTATTGCGTTCGGTTACACACAGTAAAATTTAACTCAAAGTAGAATTCCGTTGGACACAATATAATTATTATATTTCATGTCATTAAATATTCCCAAAATCTTTAGTTTTATAGAAAGCATTTATTGGAGTATGCAAAAAGATAATATTATACTCATTCTTTGCAGCATTTTACAGGTGACATTTCGCCATGTTTTAGAAAACAATATGGAAGATCACCTAAATTATTTGATATGCAGTAAAAGTAGGTGCAATTATTGTGGAAACTTTTAATCATTCTTAAAATGTTTAATCATTATTGTAACTTAAAAAAATACTAATTGTATGGACGCACTTTTACACATATTACATTACACTTCCTATAAAAACACAAATAAATAGATTTTTTAGAATGGTCTTTCACAGTAAGATATTAATAAGAGAGAGAGAAAGACAGAGTCGAAATCGAGTGACAGTTCATACGCGGTAGAAGTGAAACTTGGTATTCTATAACTTGTAAGAGTACAAGATGAATACACTATGGATATCCATAGTGTATTCATCTTGTACTCTTACAAGTGGTCTCCATATGGTTAACAAAGAGAGAGCGAAATAATTAACTAAATGGCTAAAACATGAGTTATTAGGTTCGCGTACTTCGATGTTGGTACCGACACTGACGGTTGGTGAATACTCACCATGAAGGACCTCCGTCCGACAGGTCCGAAACTTGTAGGTGAACATGAAGTACACGAACGTTAGTTGTCATTTAATTAATGTCTCAAGAAAGTTTTGATAATTTTCGAGAGATTTTAGATCGCTTTCTCGACATTTTTTTTATTGGTGCACACAGGAAACAACGAAAGAAATAAATTGAAGCACTAAGTAAAATTCTAGTAAAGATAGAAATTGTTCAATTCAATATAATTCATTTCATAAGATTCAATTCACACCATGGGATAGTTTCACGAACCAAAATCATGATAGGAACCATGCTACTTTACTCTTTATTTCATGTTTATCGCAGTATTTTTGAAATAACGCGCTTAAAAATATAACAGCAAGAATTTTGGACATCTGCAGGTGTTACAATAAAATCGTCATTTGTTGTATTTAAAATTAATGGCCTTACACATTTTAACAACTTATTCTAGAATTATTTATTACTATCTATGTGGCTATTCATTGGGTAGCTCTGCATATGTTGACTGATACAGAAAATCATGTTTTAAACATTACTTTAAATCTTCAACTTAACTGTGAATGTAATAAATAGGTAAATATGGATGTAGAACTGTAAAACTCTGATAATAACATAATTTATAAGCTTTTAAAAAAGTGTAAAAGTAAATAAAGCAGAGTTCAGAAATTGTTGAGCATTAGTAGGTACAATGAGAGGAATTTTGACAAAAACAATATTTTTTTATATTATATTTTATTCTTCTTAATTACGTCTGCCACCATAGCCTCCTTGAGTTGCAGGCTGGGTCAACTGAAGACCATTGATGTTGTTAAAGTCAAGCATCTTCAACATCTCCTTGGTGTCTGGATCAACCTCAATGATGTCATGTTCAAGTGCGGAAACTTCTGGAACATAGTTATCACGCCTCTCACGCTCTTCTTCTTGTAGTTTGATAGAAATGCCACGTACTTGTGAGTGTCTAAGACGTCTCATCAAATGAGTAGCAAATCTGTAACAATAATAAAAAAAAATGTTTATCCCGCCATCAGCGTCCAGTTTTCCTTTGTAACATACACTCATTCCAGAATGTTATAAAAGGTATAAGTCAGCCATAGCTTGGTGTTCAAGTCAATCATACTATAGGACCAAGATAATATCAGAAAAATATATCTATTTATTTGAAATTAGCAATGAACATTAACACTTACCATTTTAAAATAATACAATGTTAATATTTTCTTTGTATTTGATCTAAACATTTAATTATACATATATACTTTGACAATCCCACTAATAACAACCTCTCAAAAGTAAATAATATGAATAAGTCAAAATCAAAGATTTATTTCTTGATTTTGATTTCTAATATCCCATCAAATGTAAAAATTGTTAATATGAAAATTATAAATACAAAAATATTATCAAACATCTCTTTTTATGTATGAACAAACAAATTAAAATAAAGTGTAGAGGAAACAGAAAAATATTGATGCAAATATAATTTAAAATTGTTGTATTTAAACATATTACTTACGTTTGAACGTTACAAGTATTAAAAAATATATGAATATAAAACTAATTTTAAATATCTCCAATATAAAATAAACATTCAGAACATAACTATAACATTGTGTTGATAATAGGAAAAGTATCCAAAGATTCAAAAATTCAATATTTACATGGTACGAACTCAAAAATATCTAAGATTTTTGGGCTTGTACTAGGTTAGCAAGTCTAATTACTGAAAATTCGTATAATAAACTTACCCTGCAATTTTATTACGAAGAGGCTTAGTAGGAATAATAGCTATTTCTTCGCATATCCTCTTATTTGTGTCAAAATCAAGAGTTAATCTTGTGTAGTATTTTTCAATAATAATTTTCGCTGCCTTTTTGACGGTCTTAGTCCTGACACGACCCTGTAAGTTAAAAATATTTTAACTTAACCTTTTTTTTAACCAATATATATCACATTAAGGTATATAAAAATTAAATATAGAAGCGATTGAAAAGATTTTTGAAGATTTAATGAAAACAAAAATTTACCATGGTGAAAACACAGCAATCTTCACTTGACAGTAAACAGAAAAGAGCAAAATCTACAGACCGACCATAGACAGTACACAAAATGGACAAGTTCTTACTGCCTTTTACAGATTATATTGTGTTACGTTTTGGAAAATCTAAATACCAAAATAGCTCTTTCGGCTTGTTACTTTTTACCCATAAATCACTTAACATTTCTATATTGACTGTAAATTACGTAAATAATTAATCAATTTCGAAATCTTTAAAGAATCTTCTTGTTCTTATACATTTATTATATACAATTTATTACATTTGGTATTTTATATATATATATATGTTACTTCGGTGACGACATTAAAGTAAGTAAGTCACCTTCTGTCATTCTCTTATGTCTATGATTATCGTCATGCGCAGTGGTGGTGC
>DWTW01001801.1:0-11973 GCA_018246275.1 Papilio slateri
ACAAAAAAATGGCTAAGATCTGACAAATAGCTTTCCTTTAACGTCTGCGCCCATCTTATTATCATTACCCACTACCGAACAGAACTCATTTGGGTCTTTCTTTCACTTCTACACCACTTTCTAAGCAAGCGAATTTTTACTTTGTGATAAAGAAATTAAATTTTCTTTTACCTTGATATCATTATTTGTATTAGCTTTACGTTTTGTTAGTACAATTTCAGTTTTCCTCTGATCACTTTAAGGTTCATTTTAAATTGTTTGATCGTCTAGGAGGATATCAATTTGAGAAGAAGCGTCTGTGTTAATAGCATTATTCGCAATCTCATCCATACACTCGGGGGTGCGCCGTCTATGGACGAGGTATCATTTTTTTATGCGACATATAAAACATATTTATTGCGATCTTAACGGTTGGAGTTTTTCTAGTGCCTTGTTTGGTGAAGATAAAGATAGTAGAATGATTAAACTTGCTTGCAACAACCGGATACGTCGCGATGAAGGCAATTCGAGTCAAACTTTCGCCTTCATAAAGAAATCGTAAACATTGCCAATTTGTATTAGGTAAACTACGAGGCTTAATGGCTTTGTTTTGATAGTTCCTAAGAACATATTTTTTAGAAATATATATTTTTTTTCTCTGAAACAACAACGTGAATACATAAAACTGAACTCATATTCCCGTTACATTTTTATTACATTTTCGTGTCCGAACTCGACAAAGATATTCCTAAAATTAATGAATTATTAATCAAATATAATTTTACGTAGGTACTTATATATATGAAGTGTATTGTAAGATGTTATTCAAAAAAATGTGTAAAATATTTTTATGATTAATATAACTGTATGTTTAAATCTCTAAAATCAACCTCTAAAATCTCTAAAGTCAACAGAAATGTTTATATGCCACAGCATATTTATTTTTCAATCAGAGCATAATCAGATGGTTGCCACACTAGGTCGTCACACGTTGGTTACCATTATACTCGTAGATATATAATGATATGAGATAATACCCAGCAGGATTCTGCTGTACACCCTGGACTCTCTTATGTTATAACCTGGCAAGAGCAAACGTGGATCTATTCTACAAAATTAACCCCGAACAGGGTTAATAGAGTAGCTATGGGACTAGGGACGAGTCTAGAAATTTATAGATCACAAATAAGCAAGGGTTTCCTCAGCTACAATATATAAAGCTTAATTTTAATACCATCCATTTAATATGTAGTAGGACTAGTAAATAACATGATAATACTATTGTAAAATATAGGAAAGTTGATACTTTTTATTGTTTTTAATACTTTAATAATAAATTAATTGATAATACTTTGCTGACTCCATTTAAATTTACAGTCTTGAAAGAATTTCTTATATTATTTTTTTTAATTTTTTACGCACATTACTTGCCCTTTATTGGTTTGGCTTGTGTTTGGTCAGCTGAATACATAAAACAGTTAATATTGTGGGTAATTATAATATTTTGTTCCCCAAAAATGTTCTCCTAGTAAAGATACAGACAACAAATACAATTACAGAACAATCTTAATAAAAAATAAACTTGGTTTTTTCAACTGTACACATTGAACAGAGAAATAAGCCGCCGCCCGTTACTCACATCATACTGTCTTTGTCGATCTGACCCTACCACTCAATGCGCTCTCAATTCGCGCCAGTTATCTTGACCTGCTGATTGAGCTTCACTTGCCATCGCCGCACACTACGGCCATTGGTCTGTAGAATCCTTTACCGCCCCCCTGCTCACTCTCGATTGGCCCGCTACCACGCCCTCGCGACTTAAAAGGCCCCGCTAAGGGTAGTTCTTAACCCCACTTATATATTTTCTACCCTTATGTCGCGCTCGCATTCGTAAAGTTACCAACGGGTAGTACACACGCGTTTGTCCATCTCTCAGCTCCGATATAAGTGTCAAAAGTTTGAGTTCGTGCAAGTTTTTTTAAATGAAAAAACGATGACAATGGACGTTCAAAATAATTATCAAAATTATAAGGAGCCGTCCCCGGACGCCAAGGAGACCAATTTTGATATTGAAAGTGCGCGATCGACGCAAATATCGAAGAGCGAAATGCAAACGAATGTTCTTAACCAAAGTAAAGCTGCGAAACGATCGTTCGATGTCGCTTTTCTCATGATGCCGGATGATAAAATTAGACAGAAGCAGCCGGAACGGCAACTCAGAGTTTCCAAGCAGTTGTTCAGCACGGAGGAGTGGGAACAACCGACCAAGAGAGCTGCGGAAGTTTATAAACACCACGATCTATCTATCGACGTACTGGACGATAAGGAGCAAGATGAAGACCGGGTACGCATTAATAATAATATTTCCCCTGGTTTCGGATCAGATATTAACATAGACGTGGGAACAGATGAATATCCGAGTAAATCCACCTACTTTAGTGATTCCGATACTTCTGAACGATCTAGGAGCCGGCCAAATTCCAATGAAAGTGCAGCAAGACAGCCGAAGTTTTTGCCCGAATATAAAAGTAAAATATTCGATGATCCAACATTAATAAGCATGCAATCGAGAGCGAGATACGAGAACAGGTACGGAGAAAAATCTCACGATATGTCGCCGAAGAGTGCGTTTACTAAAGTGTCCAACTTTACCGTCAGGTCACCGAATCCGTCTGTAAGTCCCGACAATCTTCATTACCAAAACTCTATAAGCCCACCACTGTCGGCTTCGAGTCCTCCAGCTAATGCCTTTAATAAAGCAAATGCTTTCACCAATTTAATTAGCCCCGCGCACTTGTTAAGCGGTAACAGTTTTTTCAAAGCCCAAAATGTACCATCTTCTTCTCCGAATTATCCAGAAACGAGCATACTGCCGCAAAGATCGCAAAACTTTAAAGGCATGGAATATCAAGGAAAGCAATCGGAACCTAAAACAGCACAAATATCACCTAACAAAATGAACTTTTTGCCGTTCAGACCAGAAATACCGTATCTTCAGGCGGGATCGTCGTACCCCTTCGGAGTACAAAATTTCCAACAACCGAACTCCGACTTTATGAAGTTTCCTGTCTCTGCGAGTGAGTCGGTCAGTCCGCTGATAGCTAATCCTGCGGCTGCCATACTTAGCACTCTGTTGCCACCGACGTTGGCTGCGTTCTCTTTGCCTGCACAGAACGTGTGTGCTAAATGCAGTATCAGCTTTCGGATGACATCCGATCTGGTGTACCACATGAGGACTCACCATAAAAGCCAAACAACCAACGACCCCAATAGACGGAAACGAGAAGAAAAGCTGAAATGTCCCGTGTGCAACGAGAGCTTCAGGGAGAGACACCACCTGACTCGGCACATGACCGCTCACCAGGACAAGGAGGGGGATATGGATGACGTATCTCCAGCGAACTATAATAAAAAAAGCAAACAGTTCTACCCTCTCAACAGCTCGGATCTTAAGTGAATTGCTTTGTAGATATTCGACAGCTCGGTACCTACTTCGGAAAAGATGTTGTTAATCAAAAATTACGCGTTTTAGTAAATCTTTTGGAATCGTGTCACATAGAAAGCATGTTAAACATATTAATGGGCTCATCTCGTTGTTGTTATTTAATTATATTCTAATTGTGCAATATTAATTGTAAGTATTTATTTTGTAAATATTCCTTTGATAGGCCATTAAATAAGTTATGTAAATTAAAACACGTGTGGTTTTTATTCTTCACTCTTAATTAGCACTACGATATAATTAATAAAACTTATATCTTTAAATAAACGAATCTTTATTTATTTGTTAGAGTATCTTAAATTTGATGTTTTTTTTTAATCCGACTTAACTTTAAAAATAATTATATTACAACGAAATAAACATAAATAAAAATCGTTTATTTTATTTTGCAATGAATAAAATTCAATACACAATTTAAAAAAAAAACAGACGTAACTTTTATCTTAAAAAAATCATAACCATAGAAATTTTCTTGTGAAAAATACATAAGTATGTCTTATAAAAATATGTCCATAGCATGGTTAAGTTCGCTCATCCCATGTCTATTTCTTATTTCTCTTCACATATTTTTAAATCGTCTGGGACACAAATAATTTAAATACTAAATTATTTAATACAAAAAAATATTCCTCAGCACCGATATACTTACACTGATTTTTTTTCTTAATTCGTATAAAGTACTAGTGTGTCTATTTCTTATCCTGTCTTAAGGTTTAAAGATATTTTATAGTTTAGCATAATTAGTATCAAAATACATAAATTAAATTGAAGAAAAAAAAACATGTCACGTGAATCCATTTCTAAGTTTTATTTCATCTCGTTAACTGCCCGGTTCACGTGCATTGTCATATCCCACTAACATGCCGAAGCAGAACTAATTCAAATGGGGTAAGTCGATAAAGCTATCAAGCTTTTCTCTCCTGCATCGGTCTGTAGCGTGATAATGTCCCGCAAGTTAATTCATAGGGTAAAAGTTTAGTCGAGCGTTAATTTGTGGCCATTTCTTAATTATTCTTTATTAAATTATAGTTAATTTAAAGAATGATTTTTAAATTTTGTCCGAAATAGACGTTAGTATAAAAGCAACACCCATACTTACCTTATCGGTATGAGCCTTCTTATATTCTCGTAACACGTACACGACCGGAGTTCGGTACAACAAATAAAATGAAAGTCCACTGGAGGACGCAGGCCTGTATTTAATTCCGTTAGTTGAAAGAGTCGGTCTCAACAATGTCTCAACCTTGAATCTCTTGAATCTATACTAATATTATAAAGAGGAAAGATTTTATTGTTTGTTTGAAATAAATAGGCTCTGAAACCACTGGACCGATTTGAAAAATTCTTTCACAATTAGAATCCTACATTACATAAATTCCCTTATGAACATAGGCGATATAATTTATTGAATTTAGAATACATAGAATTTTTATTAATTGTAATAATATAAAATAATAAAAACGGAATAAAATTTCTGGTAACAGCTATAAATTTAGTTTAATGAATAAAATTTTCTGTGGTCTTTTTAAGCAGAAGAAGTATATACTTAATTTCAGAAACACTGTATCTATTATTCAGTGATTTCATTCGTGAGGTAGAGGCTTGCAGTAGAGTATGACCCTAAATCAGTTTAGGCTAACTTGATCTCGATTAATTTTTGTAATTATTATGTGACATTATCATATTTCAAGTTTTCTCTTAAATTTGTTACATACTAAATAGGAGGGTTCGCGACAAACTAGCGTGTCGGAACACGCGTGTCGGAGCAGGCGTGTCGGAACGAGGCGTGTCGAAATCCTTGCGAACGACTTTGTTCCCACATCTACTCGTCGACATCGGCGAGATATGGTTTGCTCCATACCATTGCACCGATGGCCGTTGTAAATTGTGGTGGGAATTCGCTCTGTTTTTCATTAAATTCGACATCTATGTATAATATATCTATAACATCCCGTAGATTTGGAACATAACTACTTTTACACAAAAACCTAAAAGCTATGAATAAGATAATGTGTGTAAACTGCAGTTCGGGATGAAGGTTGTCGTGGGCTAGGCAAAGGAGACATGCACACTCATCGCGGTACGACACCAAACGCGGTGCGGTGCATAGTTATCATTTTTACAATCCTGACAGCAGCTTTGTCATTGGCAGATGTATCACCTCTCATCGGGTGAATATCTTGCATGTTTCCATAATTGTGCAGTGGGTTTCCAAAATATGGTGATAAGTTGATCTTTACCTACGCTTAGGATCTCGTTAAGTTAAGTGAAAATACCGATTTCGAACTCTATCTTTGTCTGGCATAAGATAAAATATATTTTCTCTCGATTTCTTCTACTCGTAAACATTTTTTTATTACATTTGATAGACCTTGGATACAATTGCATTCTTAACCGTTTTTTTTTCTAAATTGTAGTTTTACTATTTAGGAAAGAGAAAACTTACAAAGTGCCGGAGACAAGTACGAGGAGGACAATATTTTTGCCGGACCGCCGAAGCGTGAGTAATTCAATATAAAATATTCATATTGGGGACAGAGCTTCCCCCGTGTTTTGTCCGTTACAGGATGTTCTGTTCTAAAGTTACTACTACTATTAATCTAACTCTAACGCGCATTCAAAGTATATCCACTTGGACTTCCCGTGGTTGGCGTTGACCATTTTTAATGAAGTCCTCGTTAGCTTTTGTACTTACTTAACATTGCAATCTCTATTTTAAATATTGATTTCTAAAGAATTTTTAAGGATTTGAGTAGAAACAAGGAATAGTTTAAGCCCATCCCTCGAAAGGGTGTTATAAAAACAAGACATGTAACTACACAGGAATCTGAAAAAAGTATTTCATTAATACAATATTAGGTACTTACGTATTAACGCCATCGCGGCAAAAATTCTATTAAAAAGCCTATAAAAAGCAATCTTGGTGTTTATATATAGTAACTGTATTATTTACACGCAAAAACTTGTTATTTACACCCCCTTTTTATTTTTTTTTATTTATAAATTTCGGGGCATTCGTTAGTCCAAAAGGCATATGACATTTGTCTGCCGCTAACACGACACATTCGCTTCGCTCGTTCATCTAGTGCATATGGTCTAGGTTCAACCTAACACGCAAGAACTTGCAACCTAATCCTGCCGTATCGATTTGTCTAGTACTCATATTAATTTTTTGCCGCGGTGGCGTTAATACGTAAGTACCAATAAAATAATTCTTGTAAAGAAGAAATTGTAATGTTAAGGAAGCTTCTACATCTGTCTTTTTACTAAGCTTTATTTACTCAGTTACTAAGTATGTATGATACTCAAAATACCACAAAATAATAGATACTCTGTGACTATTTATCATAATTTAATAATTCTTCATGATCCGATCCTGACCGGATCATAAACATAAAGAAATGATAATTAATCATTTTGCTACAAAAAATAAAATGTTCAGTTTACTAAACTAGATATTTAGCGTGTTTTTTTTTATTTTTTTTACTGTAATATTTATTTTGTTGATCAATTATTTGATATATGGAAATTTAATGTTGTAATAGATATCGTGATGATTGTCTGAGATGCTTCATAAGCGCCTAAACAGTATGAATATATATTTCTAGTGCCACTTTTAACAGGCGCTTTCTCAAAACGACCTAAGCAAGATCCAATCGCCATATTATACCGGAGACCGATCTTAGAGCCGAAACGAAATAATTTTGATTTCAACAAAAACAGGAACTGCCGTGCAACAGTTATGTATATAAGAGTACGCAGTCTAACGTTATTGTAGCTTTTTTATAATGATAATTTAGTTCTTTACCACAATCCTACGTGATATTACGTGATGATGTGGTAGAAAGATATCGAACTAGTTTACCATCAGCCTATTTACTCTTGTCTTTAAGGTACCCACATAATAATCGGATGGAAACACTGACGTCGGCAACTTATTCCAATCCTTTACCATACGCACTATCAATATTCAAACCGCTTTGTTGGAAAGCGAGATATATCTACGATGGAGAGCAGCCGTATGTTTAAACGTCCGATGGTAGAATTTAGGTGGGGGAATCAAATCGTGCAATTCCTTCGCACACTCCCCAAAATGCAACTTATAAATCACCGCTTCCAAAAGCTTTAATCTCACTTCTAATGACTTAGTAAATAAAGAGTTTACCATTATAAACAATCAAATCTTTCTTCTTTTAATTTTTAGTACATATACGTGTGTACTTTGGCGTGTCAGTTTCTTCATCACTATATAGTGATACACTAATATTATACGCCCTATTTCTTGAGCGGAGAGCAATTTTCCTTTTTGTAGTTTTTTCGTAAACGTTTAAGTCATCCTTGAAATTGAAGGAGTTCCTAAGATATATATTTTACACATTTGACGTAAATAATATGCTGTATTTGTTCAAGGTTTTAATGTACAAAATAAATAAAAATAGATTTAAAAGATAATTGCCGTTCGAGGCCGCGGGCGTATTTCACGGAAGCTTTGATAGCGACACCGATTTTAACAATTTCTGTTATATTTTGTGTTGACATATATATAAATGTTCGTTTGTTTAATTGGAAGTACGATTATAGTACTGCTATATATACTGATTACAGTATAGAGTTCCGCTGTGTTTTAAGTTTTTATTTGTCCCTAATTTAATACGGTAGCGAGATGAAAGAACAATTCTACATAACCGTTCTCGATCGCGATGTACCGTTACCGGTGGTAGAGGCCCCAGACCCAAGGAAAACATCCTCTGATACTTTCACAGCAGTGTTGTGACCACCCCATGTTGCTGTGCTTTATTACAATGTGGTAAATTGTTAGATTCAACGGGCAAATTTTATTTTATAATAATATATTCATTAACATTTTTATTTATATTTATGCACACAATTTTCTTAAAGGCCAGCAAGTGATAGGACTGGTATACTTTTTAACGTAACGTAACATCCTTGACTGTAGTTATCTGCCTATCAAGGTAGCAGTTGAAGCTGATTTGATCAGGATTCAGGATCAGTTATATAAAAAGACTGTCAATCAAGCGACTGTCGCTAAGGTTGTATTATGTGACCAAAACCCTCTAGGGGATCATTAGTCCAAATAAAATGAAAAGTGAGCGTAACTCCGAGTAATAATACCTATTTTAGTGAGTTTTTTATTCATTTAGGAATATCATTTATACTATGTGTGTTACAGTAATAATTTCTAAATTATTTATATTAATTTTTCATTTATGGGTAAGGTTAGAGTTAGGTTATTCCGGACATTTTAGTGGGTAATGTTGGCTTTGCGTGGATAAGGGCCATGCTTACTGAGTAATTGACATATCAATCTCGGAAACGACACGCCAAACAAAAGCTCGCTGGGGTGCGCTGGCTGTAATGTTTTGCTTAATTCTAACTATAAATAATTTACATATTTATTTAATGTACGTGTAAATACATTAAAACATCGTGGCTTTCAACAACGTTTTATTTCACTGAAGTGGTTTATTAACCATTAATTAATATGGTTTAAAAATAAATCTCTAAACTATTTAGCAAAGATGTAAAAATGTTACTTATTCAATTTTTTGACATTGGATTTGATTGTGTGACATTGACATTGTGACACTGGCAGGGTGCCTTTTCAGTTATGTGCTCTGAAATAACAAACAATGTACCTATAGACACATGGATATACAGACGCGTTGTTCGTTACTATACATGGTTTCATAGTCAATATATCTAGGCATACTTCTAGGGCATCATTTTGTGAAATTATGATATGAGTTTTTACCAAGGATCTTTGGAATCATAACACAGTTGTAGGAATTTTTGGAGAAATGGGCTGGCGACTTCAATGTCCCACCCACACGCAAATTACGCATGTTGTCGTTCTCGGCCTTGTTCAAAAAAGTACAGGAAATAAGCGCACTTGCCTGATGCCTCCAAATAGACAATTCTTGAATTATAATTAATTAATTCAAAATGGGTTCATAAAATATACACTCCAAGAAAGTAACTTTATATAAATCGTAACAAACTGCGAAACTTTTATGTTTATGAAAAAGAAGATCGTGTAAAGCTAGCCTCGAGTAAATTAAAGTGTACGAACATAACATTTCACAAGTAAATATAAATTATCGGAAATATTTTTGCACAACTTAATATTATGGCATATGGCATCAGTTAATAAATCTATGAGTATAAATGTAAAAATAATTAAATTCAGTATTTTAAATTTATCCTATCGTAACCGTAACCCAGCTTCGAACCTACGATACTATGTTTCTCAGTTCGTACCTAAAACTATTAGGCCAATGGTACTTTTTGTTAAAAATAAAATTAGTTATTAAATTTAAAAAAAAACTTATAGCCGTGACTATAATAAGTTCTGCGTTGGTTTAAAACCGAGAAAAATGACGATGATAAACGAAAATGACTTTTTATAAATAAAAGAACATTTTTCTGTTGACGACGAAGCGCCGATTAGACTTCTTCCTGTAATTTTCTGTCGAGTCGCAGCTCGGATGTCATAAAACCTGATCCCGGGGCTCGTTTCATTCGCTGCGTTTACGTCATTATCCCAGCTAGCCACGGCAATTACTCGTGAACAAGACACATGGAAAATAAAAGACTGCACTGTTCTAATTAAACTTGGCCCGTTTTCAAATATTCTTTATAGAAATTAGAGGTTATTTTTTACTGAAACGCACTTTCTACTATTTATAGATTAGAAATTATAAATTAAAAAAAATGTTTAAAGTATAGCCCAAAAAATTGACTTATTAAAATAACAAATCTAGTTGATTCGTAAATTAGCTGCTTCACTGAATTTCCTATATCTTACCAACGTTAATGAATGACAATTTTTATAATATTTTTTTATGGTTTCCCATTTGAATCATACACTTTAAAATTACATCTTAATTTATATATTTATTTCTGAATACTTATATAGAATTCATATGTTTAATTTTTGTCTATGGTTCGGTAGCTTCAACATATTAGATCGTAGATTAGATTAGAGATGTTGAATAGTATGTTGGAGTGTAGCCAAACGTTAATGTGTCAGTTTCACTAAGCGCATATGAATCCTGTTATCCGAACATACAACAACTTTTTGCATATATTACTATGGTTTTCTAATTGTCAAAGTACAATCGCTTTATTTCATTTTAAAAATTACACAATTGAACAACATGATTGACCAACATTACCTGAAACATAGTGACACAATTTTGTTAGTGTCGTGCCAAGCAAACATAATTCAAAGGTTGTTATAAAATTATTTAATGCTGCCTAGAGAATTGAAGGGTCAAATAACATGACTGAATTTCATTTCCGTGAATTAATATCGATAATTTTATGTTATATCTTTATTAATAAAGATTATATAATGTTGAATTAAATTTATTAAATCATATGGCATTATTGTAACACTAGTTACTATGCTGTTGCCTGCAACAACGTTCGTTTTTTTTTGATAATTTTAACGCTTTCGATTTTATAGTATTACTACCTTTCAAAGTTTCCACTATTAGAAAGCTATATATTTCAGAAGTACTATTAAGTTTTCAATTAATGTGTAATTTGTCGAATTCTCGTAAAATTGCTGAACGCGAAAAACTATGATTTCATTTGAACTTAATGTATTTTGCGTTTTATTTTGTCAAAAAATAAGTTATAATAATGTGAAATGTTACAACCAAAGCAAAAGTGTTAAAGAAATATTTGTTTACAAATCGTGATAAGCAAGTTTTAATTAACTCTTACTTCTTCATAAATAATGAATGAAGATCTGTGAAATGTTCTTGTTTATAATAAACCTGTGCATAGTGCGAAGATTAAGACAAGCTTAGAGGCTAATAACAGAGCCACTTTTCAATTATCTTCTAGTTAATAAAATCATGCACCCCGGCAACAGGGTAAGTAAAGCATCAAATTACTGTCTGTTGCGGATAATGTGCTGATAAGATGCACAATGAAGTTGCTTCTTTAACATTTTCTTTAATCGTCATATTACACAAAATAACAATTTAAACAGAAATAAAAGTATATTATACGTAGCATTACGAAATCACAAAATAATATTGTAGTTGGTATAATATGACATTAGGTCCCTACTAGGCGATGCGTTAGAGGGGAAGTTTGGTGTGCCATATGTAGCAATTAAAGGAAAGCCACTAACAGGAGTTTGTTACTTTCACGTACATACGGCTTTATTGCCGCACGAGTAAACATGGAATTATGTAAGTGAAAATGAGCCCGAGTTGCGGCTTACATATTTATTTTCAGTTAACTGTTATGTTTGTGCTTTCTTCTGTTGTGTTTTGGCAGAGTTTGGCCTCACAAATTACAAGCATGAAATAGACTTGTTTATAATTCTACTATTCATTTCTTGTTTTAGGTGCTTCATCTCAGTACTTCTCCTCTACGTATCCTTGTTTACACAAAAGCTGGAAACGCATCAATCATTCTACTAATTCAGAATCAGATATTGTTAGAGGCGGTCA
>DWTW01001802.1:0-11971 GCA_018246275.1 Papilio slateri
ATGCTACATATTCTGGTAAAGTTTTCGTAATAACAAGATGCAACCAAATACCCCCCAAAATTCAATTGGTGTTCTAAAATAATTTAAAAAAGGACAACCGGAAGTTAGTAGCTGACGTTTTCAGGTCGGACAGTTCAAATAAATCAAAAGCGGCATTGCAACATAATTAAACTAGTCGTGGTACGCGCGCCGCTCCAACTGCTCGCTGGATTTATGATAAATTTTATTTTAACCCGCTTTGATACACGCGTTCACCTCTATGAGACCTTGAATCTCACCTCTATAAGAATTAAACACAGGAAATTCGAATAAATTTCAGCTACATTACGTACTCGTACATGAGCTACTGCTCGTGGGCCGATTGATCCTCCAGAGCTTTAATACTGGATTGACAATACCAAAGTTACTGTTACAAACATACGAGCAATTTACAGACAGACTTTTAATTCATGATCAATGACCGATAAATTTATCTATCGAGACCAATTTCTTATGCAAAATTTAATGCAGAATATTTGCATAATTAATTTAATACAAAATTTATTACACATGTCTACATCGCAAAACCAGACTTAATAATTTTAAACAACATCTAAATGACAAAATGCTATCGTCATCATATCAATTTAAGAACAGAATTCCACTAAGCTCCTGAAGATATGAGTCGGTATTGATTGCTAACCCAGGTAGTCCACAATAAATTAAGACGCTATTCTGATGGAAAAGCGGTAACGTTTGCACGTACTGCTTGAGATAGTATGCTAATATTATTATCTTTTAACAAAAGAGCGACCTGTTTTGCCTCATATTCTTAAAAAAAACTGTACTTAGTTTTAATTTCAAGTTAAAATACTCTCGTTTTAATCAAAGTGGAAAAATATTCATTTGAAAAAAAAAACATTTTCAAGCTTGAGTCTTACGTGAACTTCTTTTCTCTAATTAAAACTAAATAAAAAGTTAGCTGTCATGGGACGACCAGCAGATGTGAACCATCTTCGTGAACTTTTAAATTTCTAATAAATAATAATAATCAAAAACCAATTAAAAACCACTAAAAAGCTGGAGTAAAGTAATAAAAAGAAATAGAGTTTCGTTAATAAAATCAATGAAATAGTAATTATTATTACTTTCGATATAATAATTGTTATTGCAAAATGTGCATACATATTATATACTTATAAATGGAACATAATAAGCAGCTTATCCAGAGTACGAACGAGGTGTACATAGTATGCGCGCGCAACACAGAAGAGCGTCGTCGGCGTCACGTCATAAGAGAGCGTCATGCCGTTTGATTTTTGAAACGGTCGATTTTACTGCCGAGGCGCGCCAATAGAAATGTTTTACAAATAAAAATGCAAAACAAGAAAGCTCAATAAAATCATATAAAAAGAATATATAGTGATAAATGTAGCTTTATTGTCGAGTTCCATTGATGTGGTTATTCACATCTTGACGGAGGAGATATTAAAAGCGAAACGCGAGCCAACGGACGAGGTAACGCACATCAATATGAGAACATCAAAAAGAAGCGGTCGTCCAGCCAGATAACAGATACTGTTTAAAGGAGAACTCTTTGATGAAGCAGTAAATGGAGCGATAGAAATTTATGAAAAGACAACTCGACCTCGTAATCTACCGATCAGATTATGCGTAGCTAACACGAGAACGAGTTCTTGATTGGCTGAGATAAAATTCATCTGTTGGTTGACCAAATGAAACCAAAATGTCTCATGTCATAAGCCATAAATCCGGTGAAAACAGATAGCGATTGTTATTTCAATAGTTAAAAGAATTGAGATTCTAATGTATATAGCTTGACGTACCAAATGGAATAAATGGTATGCGTTTTTCCTAAATACCAAACTTGCCTTTTTATAGTGTTTATAGTGATAGCAAAAAAGTCTCTCAAGTTTTTTTTACACTACACTTTAAAAGGAATTGTTAATTCGCCGAAACATTGGAAGGAATCACCGTAAAATTATCAATTTTACCGCCATCGAAATTTATATTCGAATAAAATCGTAATACGATATACCTCGGAGCGATACCATCAAAAAGCAATGTGAATTCATAACTCCGCCAACTAATTCCGCAGATACTAAATCTCTAGACTAAAAAGAAAAAAAGCTACACAGTTACCCCAGCTCAGTGATTTACTGTCCAAAAACATGTTTAGGTAACAGATTAAATCAAATCCAATAGCTGCTAATTGGTTACCAAGACACATTAAAACAATAATTAAGGAAAGAAAAAAAAACATGGTTTACAACCGTTACCACATAACCTATCAACTTAGCCGTATATAAATTATTACGATCACTATATTATGATAACCTAGTAGTCTAGCGGTTGGAGAACGTAACTGTAGCACCTCGGGTATTGGGTTCTATCCGAGTTAGTATTAATGTAATATTTTTTAAAACAACGAAAGTCAGTATGACTATAATCTTATCTGCTCGTTGTCCATACCCGTCTATGTTTCAAATAAAGTTACCGCCTTGAATATGTCTCTTTAATCTGAAAATTTACACACTTCTTAGGGAGCGGTGACCATAGAATTCTCCGTAAGTGTGAACTCATGTCCTATTTTAAAAAATGAAAATAAAACTACTTCGCCTGTTTTCCTTAGTTTTTTTTAAAGCACAATTTTTTAAATTAGTAATTTATATATTAAAAATTTATTTACTACATTATTCCATATATTCTTTGTAAAATTAACACAAATTCCGATTACAAATCTGGATACAAACAAACTAAAAATGATTGCTTCTCTCTTTCTCCATTCATGCCAAAAATACGTCCCAAATGTCATCGTAAACTGTCTGGCGGAACTATTTCCGGTTCGACCAGGCGACAGACACTATACAAGTGGTAGTACATTACATTACAAAATATCCACTTCGCAAAGATCAACGGTTGGGCAAAATGAGGCGCAATATTAACACTTGAGTTCGGACGGCCTCGGTAGGTCAGTGGCGTGTGACGTCACAGAAGTAGCGCGTGAAATATTCCGCGTGGTGAACTGTGGTGACCGTCGCTAAGTGACATAAAGTGCTCTTAGGCATATTACACACATACGTTTACTTTTTAATACACTAGCTGTTGCCCGCGACTCTGTCCACATTCATTACTTCGATTAATTCGTATTAACTAAAATATATTTGCTTCAATAACTTCAGCGATATCGTATATCAATATAATATGTCAAATGTCATCCCCTTCTGGGAAATTTGAATGAAAACGATCAATGTCATTATTTATTACTAGTAGTAATTAACTAAAATATGTTTTTACAATCAATAGCTTAAGGGCTTAAGCCCTCCCAAAAGCCAAGCCTCTCCTCCTTTTACCAATCCGCCAATGGCACAACAGTATTATATCATATCATAAAAGAAAGTTTTGTGGAAAATTTCACGGTCTTGTATCCAGTAGTTTCGATTGTGATAGTTAAGTCACTCCGGTTCTTCTTTATAGATATCTGATTAACTCCGCATGGAAACTGTGGACAGATCTGATTCGATTTTCGAGAAACTGAATTTAATGAACTACATCCTGTCCTTATCGGTTTGAAGGTTAATTTTCAGTTACAGCTTCATTGTTACTTTTATAATCAAGGTTATGTTGTATTGTGAGGAATACTTTTTAAGACTACCCTCAAATTATTTTCTTACACAGAACCAAAAGTAAAAAATGGTACGTATAAACAAGTACTGGTGTATCCTAATGATTGTTTCACTGGAAACAATTACATTGAAGTTATTTACTTTAGTAACCTTGGGATTAAATTAAACACTAAAAACTTTATACAAAAAAGAAAGAAAGTGAATAAAGATTATAAAGAAATTAGGAAGAATACAAACGAAAAGAACAGAAGGGAGATTTCCTATAGTTGGCCTTATTTAAAATGGAATACAAACAATAAAGAATAAATCAATAATATTAATAATTATAACAAATTCCGTTTGTAGATAATAACTACGACACTTATTAATTAGTTTTTGCATCAAATCATAGATGTGAAGACATAGATTTTTATGCAAGTTGCTAATGAGGTATCAAATGATAATCACGATAGTGGCAAGCGACGTTCAATTATTTTACCTTTCCAATATCATAATTGTATTGTAGAATGGGCAAATCTATCGCTGGTTCCATCACTAAACCCTTCAATGGGGAACAAAGACAACCAGAGATTTAGGCGGGGATTGGCCAATGGTCAATGGTCACGTTTTTTTAGTTCGTGGAAGTATTCGTAGTAGGTCAAATAAATTATTTGTAATTTACATATATACTACGAAAAATGTCGACCTTAACATACTGTCCCTGTCATATGACTAACAATAAAATTTTCATGTGAAATCCTTCAAATTTAATTTCATCAATATTCAAAACATTGAACTCATTACGTGATCATAAATAATTAAGTGTCGGCCGTGATTTAACATTAATTATTCAATCGAATGGCAACAATCAAAATTAGATCTTGATGTTTGTCCGTCCGATCACGTATCGATGCGGTATCGATTTTGGTGAGCGATTATGTTAATCGATCAAATAAGGAATATCACAAGACAGGCGACACGCGAGAGTTGAATCTATTGATTATAATTACAATAGTTCCCATCGCATACGCACGAAAACAAAACGTTGATTATTTCGCGATTGCAAAACGATTTGTGTCAAACATTAATTATTCTCATATTCCGTTTTGTACAATGACAAAAAATACACCATTGTTTTGATTGCTTTGTACATAAAAACCGCCTGCCAACTTAAATCATATCAAAAGATTTGAAGCAAATACACTGTCTTTCCACCATAAAATTACAATTTCCAATATTAAAATCAATGTGGCCACACACAGTCAAATGGTAAAAATGGTATATCTTATGTCATCTACAAAAATGAGTTATAATATGAGACATAAAAGCTTTATTGTGAAGATTGTTACGAAACATGTTTGACAAAGAGACAAAATAAGTGATCAGAAACAACTTTATGTCCTATATTGTGCAGTAAATTAATAACTCCCAAAAAAGTCTGAAAGTGAAAGTGGATAATACAATAACCACACGAATGAAGGCAAACAAGCTCATCACCACATTAATGAAATTAATAAAGGATTAGAAAAGTTATACTAAAAATGACTAACATTATGAAGAACACAATAGGTTACACTTAACATTTGTCATTGTCGTTGTATGAACATAGTTTCTGCACATATCATATAGTCGTCTTGTCAATTTGAATCACCTAATAAGTATTTTTTAAGAAGTGCGTCAAACTTGATTCATTTGTAAATACAATAGAAGTAGATACAACAGAGGTCAACTGTACAAAGACGTATATTATAGCTGAGCGATTTGATTGGGTAATAATATACTTCGATTACCGAATGATAATTATTTCAAAATGGTATTGACCACAGTTACCTCGATTGGTAGCAGCTAATACTAACACCATAATTAGTCTCGCTCGCACGTAGTCGAAATGTACACAAAGGGAATGAATAAAGGTCTTAAAAACATCTCGTAGGAATTCCTGTATTGAGTGCAGTTAACAGTCACGCCCTAATTCCATCTACTACATAAGTCAACAGGCATATTATAATGGAAGGCATTAATCGGAATAAGCGAGACACAGTAGAACATAAATGATGCAGAAACGATCAGAATTAAAACAATAACTACAATAATTTTAAAATAAATTAAAAACGAAGTATCCCATAACCTCGCTGTGAGAACAAAAGAACAATAATAGATAAAAAAAACTTTCTATCGAGCGACTGAGTCACGATTGTAAAGTGTGGGCAGATATTGTTGAACAATTCGCTCCTACCATATCCTGACCTAAATATCTTAGCTCTACTGGATCAGCTGCAGCCGATACAAGACGATATAAACTAGCCACGCCGAACGACTACACTTGTTAACTAGTAACGAACGGTTCCATTCACTATACATAGATATTTAACGGAACTATATCTACAGAAATTATTTTAGATGTAAACTTTTGAAATCGTAGTGAATAACAAAAAAATGAACGAACGAACGAATATTCGTCGTCTACTCAAATGCATACACAAATTTAAAAAAATCTAAGTTAACGCATTCCAAACATCCATTAACAAACAGTTGCTTAGATACAAACTACCTCACAGCAGATATCCAAGTTTTACGATAAGCACTCGCTTTATTAATTGGATATATCAAAAGCAGATTTAAAAACTAACTAAATGAAATATTGAGAACAAAAAAGCACAAATTCATCGCTGAGAAATAAGTTTAATTCATTAATCTTGATAAAAGAGCAATGAAATAAAACCTGAATTTTATTCTTAAATAAAATACTAATGACACAAAATCTCTTCTTCATTATCGCAAATGCAATCAAAATTAGATGCAAACAATTACAATTCCTGAATAATTTTCAAATGTCAAAAACAACTCAAAGACTTGTTGATGATTCAAAGTCAGAATCGAAATCAAAACACATTGAAGGGTTTTGTTTTTGTCTTACTTTTGATTTACTAATAAATGCACAAAAATTCACCATCAATTTCTTCATTTTGAAATTGATATCATATGGAAGATGAGTAAATACGCAATACCTATGTACAATGGTACTATTAAGCGAAAACTTAAAACCTGACCATTAAAAAAGTGTGCAAATAAGCCACTTGTTTATTTTCCAGAGACAGAAAGAAAGCTTCAACAGACCAAAAGTACCATTCTGTATCAGTTATTAATAAAACCTTCGTCACCCCGTATTCCAAAAAGAGCCATCGCCCCCGATTCCCACCCACGAGATCCGTTAAAATCTGCTACCGTATCGGAACATTCTGGCAAAACACTAGACGTGTCAGTAACCTGTCTTCGTTTAAACGAGAGCGTGTCTAGATAATTAGCATTAGTACTGGGCACTCGTGTGCCTCCGTGTGTCTTGGCTACCGAGTAGATCTCTCTCGACGTCTCCAAGAGGTGGGTGACCGTATTTAAATTTGGGTCGTAAAATCCTTCATCTATTTTCGTCTCAATTACGTCTTCACAAATAAACAAACCTGTACGGCTGTGCGACTGATTTATATTGATGATGTCATTTAAAGCTTCAAGTGGGACAGGTGACATCTGTTAGATTACCAAATATGTATTGAAAACGCATTTAAAAATACTATGAGGGCCAATTATGGTGGTTATAATAATTCTTTATGTCCTTTTAATACAGTTATTACGTTACTTTTGATTTGTACATAATTATCGTTTGTAACTAACCCATTGCATCTTGCAAAAACGACGTAAATCAGAGCCAAACGGGCGTAGGGTTTATGTGTGCGAATTTGTATAATTTCACGTACGCAGCTCGTGTATATTCTAAACATGGCTGCTATTTGACGTCACATAACAGACGCAGTCTCTATCTTTAAATATATTTTTTTAATCTACATTACACAGATTAACGCCTGCCCGCCTAATCAAAAATGACAGTACAGCTGGTTTTTAACGATGCTCGGCGAGGCAGAAGGCAATGAATCATGCGCAGGATCAGTATCAGTAAGAATGGGCGTAGCAATGATCTCATTCGCATTACATGTGGCAGAGCATACATTGCTAGTGATAAATGTCTCTCCCACATTGCGACTTTCTCTTAATTGATTGTCAATATTATGATAAAGATTATGTACTTATTGCCTATAGGTGTTAAAAATAAAGTAAGTTAGCATTTTATTCACAGAAATAATTATTAGTTAATACAACAATTTTAATTATTAACATGATGCACATAAATGGCCAAAGTTATAAGTCTTTTAGCCTCAAGAAATACTAGACGTTAGTAGGTTAATCGATAACACAGCAAATTATTTTTGTTATTATAATTGTTTATTTTGTTGTTTGTGTTGGCCGATATTGGGCCCATTGTTTCTGTAGTGATAAAACCAACAACGCTACATAAAAATGACACGAACATACAGGTTGTATGCTGTCTACAAGTTTATAAATGGACCGTGCCTAATCACTGATAATCCCCTTTCAAATCAATCAATCAATCATAAGTACAAACATAAGCCTTTCGATCTGTGATTAAAATAATGGAAAATATCGCTTCCACAGCTTTGGAGTTTCGATACATATAGACAGAAGTAGCCAGGCAAGTTCATTTTTATACTATTCATAGTAAGGCGATATCAGGAGTACCCGTAACCGACGAGCATGCGTAGATCTATGGATGTAGATGAAGCGAGAGAGGTGTGCCGGGATCGCGCCTAATGGAAATCCATGATCTCTGCCTACCCCTGTAAGTTACGGCCTAACGGCCGTAACTTACAGGGGTAGTTGATTGTTTATTTATCATAATTTTGCGATGTAAAAGAGTTTTATAGATTAATAAACGTTTTAGTACATTTTAACACGAACTAGTGGGTGCGGGGTCGATGCACTCGCCTATTAAATACAGAACACGGGTTTTTATTACAGCTATCACAGGAGTGATCTTAGCACACCTGTGTAGTTAGCAACAATGTTACTCCTAATTATACTGCGTTAGATAGATAGCTCGTAAATGATATGCCATAAACACTTCAAATCGAAATTTCAGAAATCGAATTGGCTGTACATGACTGTCGTAGGCAGCGATTCGATTTAATACCAACTAGTAATAATTAACATTCTCTCCTCGTCTCATTTCATTACGGGTCGCTTCTTTTATACAGTAATGTTAGAAATGCATTTGTAACGTTTGTTGTTTGTTGCGAAAGTTTAAACATATCAGTGGTCAATTAACGTCGGCTGAATCGTTTACTTATTAATTACTTCCACCTTAAGTACTTAAGTAGACAGTTTATAATATACCTATGGTTTAAGTATTAAGTACTGCATTTTTCGTTCGAGGAAAATTTTGCGGTTAAGATTGACCTGTTGTCAATTCACAGAACTGACAAAAGACGAATCGCTAAATGGCTTTTAGTGATTTTTATATATGGCTTTGTTGAGATTCGATTTACTAGTCAGTGTTTGAACGATTACACTTAAATTGATCTGCCTTATAGAAACAAATGTGGAGCGACCATAATTTTTTTTTATAAAAGAAGTGGGCAAACGAGCAGCGGGAACAAGGTGATCATCGCCGCCCATGGACATCTGCAACACCAGAAGATCTGCAGATGCATTGCCGGCTTTTAAAAAAGAGAAAACAAGTACTAAAAGTAAAGTGGCCGTAACTGATTAGGCTCGACCAGGGAAGTATTACAACCTCATATCGTGCAGCGTGCAGTATTTGAACATCTGTTTCTCCCTGGTCAGTAGGATTTCCTCCCCACAGCACTGCTCCCTCTTATATAAATGTTGCCATACGACTTTTAGTTGTGGATAGTTATGGGTAGTAATAATCACATAATTATACGATGCATTGTGAACGGTGGATGCATTCGAAGCTGTTATACGTGTTATCAATCGAACCATTCTACCAACTGCCTCATTCAGAGCTATTCCGAATAGTATCAGTCCGGTTCAATTTTGACCTTATACGGGCCACATTGGTGACATACTAAAAAAGGCTGCCTACACACAAGGGCGCAAGTTTTAACTTTAATATTTTTGGTTAAATGTATAACAACAATTTTTTGGTAAAATGTAATTCTTCTAACGTGGTTATGTTTTTTTGGGTACGAGGATATTGTTTACCTCTTAGCAAAATAAATTAAATTAAAATAATAAGCCTTAAAAAATTGCTAGCCTTAAATAAAATAAAACTATCGCATTTTTAACTATTTTACTTTTAGGGTTTTTATTACTTTTGTACGTATAAGTCTCTGGCACACTGCAAGGTAGGCTCTTGGTTCACGAATGTGAAGACTCTCTAATAATGAACGTAATAATTTCTAAGCACATACTCACCTTTATCCCAATTCATACGATACAGTGCACGTTTAAAAGCCGGTACACGTTGTTTTTTTTTTATCTTCGTAACTATGTCGATTGCTATCAAATGTCTACACTCTTTTTATTAGTTACGACGTCTACCACAACGGCTACAAACCGGATTCAAACCGTTCAATATCAAAAATGAAGATATTTCACAGGTCTTATTTATGTGTTTTATTGATGAATTATAAATGATGACAGGTACCAAAATATTAAACAAAATGAAACGTTACTAGATCTCTATGATTAACAAAATTATAAATTGCCTATAGAAATATTAACACATACTGGTATATGTTACCATCAGATTCTAAAAATCGTCAGTTTATAATATCACTATCACAGCCATATTATAAATTCTCACTTACCGTCAACTACAAAAAAGATAAAATGCACTCGTAAATAGTTACCTCAACTTTATGTTGGTTTTGGGTTTTGTCACACAAACACGCCCACCACAAAGGTCAAACGTGTTTGCGGAAGTCGCACTGCGTCACAGATTATAACTAAGGAACAAATAACTTATTTGTAAACATACTTATAGGACTGTGTTTACTGGTATTGCATCTTAATTTCATTTTTAAAAAGCATTAAGTCTGGTACCTAAAGGTGTAAGTAGAAACTTGGAATTTTTTCCTTTCCTCGATCCTGGTCTCACTCTATAGTAGACAACTCTCGTATCTTTTACTTGTACGATTTATTTCTATGCACAAATGTTCATTAGATAATGTTTTATTTGATATATTTTGAATATGACATCTTCCTTGAATTACGTTTTGCTTACTTATTTGGTACTTACCGATTGGTAAAGCCCTCAGCCTTTTTGCCGACAGATTCTAAACATCGTGACACAACATATAGACCGTGGATATGAGCCAGAGGTATGGGCCGTAGGTATTGGCTGGATATATACCGTAGTTATAGGGTGGAGGTATACGCCGAAGGTATTCGTATGGGCCGGTCGGAGTGCGCGAACCAAGTTTGGCAGCGGAGGCACCGCGGGGTGGCGCAGCACCCGGCCTTGAACGAGACGACGAACTCGACGGAATGCAAACACGACCGCGCCGCCTGCCCAATTCGCCAAGTACACGCGCAATATACAGATTAAACCATACCTACTAAATATTACATTACACTAAATAAATATTGAGACATATGTTTTACACTTTAATCGGATAGACAGAGCTTGTAACAGTAATATCATCTAGATTAAGCTGATAGATAAATAGAAAATATAAATGTAGGCTATATAGTAAATTCATCATTTTGAGTAATTTATTCATTATATTGTCTCATTATTTATATGTTAGCGGGAAAACTTGTAGAAATAAGTTTTCGTTTACCAAACAATATAATATCTCGCGTCTGTTAAATCGGATACAGGAATCTATTTATCGTTGCCAGCTTTGCATCAGACCTTAGCACACCTATATCGGGGTCAAATATTATTCAACTGCCATATGAAACGCACACAAGACCAAACATATGTCTCAACTGAAAGTTTAACCGTAAACCTGCGATGGCATTTTAACTTTTTTCCAGATAAATAGGTTTAGTACGTTCGATAAGAAACCAATAATATCGTATGTTTTAATAGTAACAAACAACAAACAAAACATCACAAAATTCTAAACACTAACAAAAACAATAAACACACGACACAAAAGTAACGCGTCGGTGTGAATGCAACAATTTTAAGTGATGTAAATTTGGAAATGCGTCGCGCCTCATTCACACCGCGACACTAATCGCATCGTCCTCAGATACGACCATACGATGGTTTATATTACGGTGTGCAAGGCGAACGCTTCTTATAAACTTGCTAACGAGATTCCAATAAGAATTGTAAGCGAGAATCGTATACGACGAACACCGTAATTGTATTTTTATATACCAAAACCTAAAAACAGATCACATAATCTATGATAATACGATTAGTAACGGATAGCCATTTAAATATCTGTAATGGATGATTTTTTTTATGGTAGAAGGTGGCAAACGAGCAAGCGGGTCACCTGATGTTAAGTGACCGCTACCCATAGGCATCTGCA